>BEXV01001687.1:9483-59687 GCA_003118195.1 Hemicentrotus pulcherrimus
CCCTCATTCACACCAGTGCAATTGAGGCTGTGATTCAAACATTTTCATGTACACTGTAGCTATACGAGAATTAAATATTCATTAATTCTGAAGAGAAACATAGTGCAATGTACATGTAATGTTGAACATATAGTGAACGAAAGGTTTGAGCATCATTTCTGAAAGAAAACCAAGTCCATGCGCATTAAAATTTGCCCTTTTGGTAAGGCATCAATCCTCATCCCCAAGTCCCTCATAGAAGCAGTCGGACCACTGGTTGCTTACTTACTAAGGAGTCAGGTAAAACAAACAAAAAACAAAAATACATGTATGGTGCCCTATTAGTGTTTTGAATCATCATCATACATGTATGTTGATAGTTGGCTTCCCCCAAACTACGCTGCAGTTTCTTTTTACAATATTCTTGTCCCACGTTAATACCTCTCTTATCGTACGATTATTCTTAATTCAGTGTTTGTCGATGGATTTCATACTTAACTTTCCTCTTGTGCGAATGACCTACCATGCACCATCCCCATCGGGTGAGTGAACTATCCAGTGCAGTGACGTCATGATAATGTTATCTCTGGGCAATAACACTTTATTGATTGACTTGGTTTGACAACCATGAAATGAACATCATTTTTTATCTATGCAATGTTTTATGTTGGAATCTTGTTAAACCTGTTGGAGTGGTTTGCAATACATGTAAGGCCTGTCTTCACTATCTCGAGATTGCCAAATATCCAGCTATTTTAACTATCCTGTTCGCAAACTATCCAGCTAATTTGCGTCTTCATCAGACCGAAGTAGCAATTAGCGGGATATTTGGTCGGGATTGTCATCCCAAGATATCTTGGGATAGTTTGCAAAATATCCCATTGTTTGGCAAAATATCCAGCTATTTGTCCTGTGCGTCCTCACCAGACCGAAGACTCGCACTATGCACTAATGCTGAGCAAAATATGTCGAGCTAATTTCTCAAGGTCCAGTTTCAAGTTTCGAGGTCGAATCTCGAGCTGATGAAGACGCGATTTGTAACCTTGGGATTATTTTCCAAATCAGAATCAGTGGGCTATTTGGCAATCTCAAGATGATGAAGACGCGCCTGTAGAGATGTTTTCATCAAACTAACTTGTGGTTTTTAGAAATCAACTTGAAATGTGGAGGACATGTTTTGAGTCCTTGTATGGCACTTAATTATGTCCTTTAGCAAGACATTTATCTTCATTTGCCAATCTCTACCCAGGTGTAGTAGATACATGTAGGTGCATGTACATGTACATGAAGAGATGTTATTTTCAAACTTGTAGGTTTTAGAAATCAACTTGATATGTGGAGGACGCGTTTTGAGTCCTTGCATGTCACTTGTGTCCTTAAGCAAGACATTCATCTTCATTTGCCAATCTCTACCCAGGTGTAGTAGATCCAATAGCTGTTGGTGAGAATCTCCTTTGCCCACTGAATTTAGGTGATAGCCAAAAATGGGTGGGGGGGGGGTAAAAATCACAGTGGGATAAACATTTTAGTTCATATTTCAGTGATCCCTTTCAGATTTACATTTGAGTAGAAAGAGTTTATACAATTCTAGATTAATACATTCATGAGCAATAGCTTTATGATAAAACACTTATCCAATGTTTGTTCATATTTACTTACTGTTCTTACTATTAGTCATCCACTTTGATAATATTTTGGGTTGTACATCAACCCCCTCCCTCCTCAAATTCCAACTGTCAAAAAATGTGCTGATTGAAACAGAAACAAGTCAGACTGCATTGATAGGAAATGTCAGACTACTTTACCAATCATTATATTGACACCTTTCTGTTTAGATCCACACGTCCAATGTCATAGCTACATGATCACAGATGTTCATCACAGGTTTCAAGAAATAACAATAGCAGTTTTCCAAATATACAGATATTCTAGTTACCGGTATACAGTGATAAAAGTATGCTGGTGAAATACACAGAGATGTACATGTAGATGGTGTGTTTGTTCATTTGTATACTAGCGGTTGTGTGTAGTGGACATTGCGATTAGTGTTGTTCGGTTTGAAGCAAATGAGAATAATTTGGGACTGGTACTATCTATATTTATACTGCAATTCTCTATATTGGAGCTACTGTGCAAAGTACTTTATTTTAAAACTGGAGATTGGACAAGTTATTTCAGTTCAAGTTAATTCTTTTGTGTAATGAATCGTATTTTAAGCTGGCCAGCTTTAAATACTTTTTATTTCATCAGCATGTACATGTACCCTCGCATCTCGCCTCGTTTCGACACTCGCAATCTCTCTCTCTCTCTCTCTCTCTCTGCAGAACGTTTTAGCCTGTATCTTGTGGTCTTTTGAGTTGAGATGTTTTGATGTCAATGTGTGCACTTGATACCCAAGCCGCAGACGTATAAGTGTTTTTCACAGTGCTGTTGCATATAATATGAAGTTAATCCTGCCAGTTTTGGCACTCTCTGTACATATTACTGTCTGGTGCCGTTCCGTCTAGAGAATTGAATTTGCCATTGCTAGACCCCAGGTTTTTTTCTCGTAAAAATATTTAAGAAGTAAAGAGCCAAATGACTGGGTGATGGAAAGCTGTTACTTTGCTGCAAAGAGCGCAATAGATATCTCTATAAAAGCAAGATTTACTTTTAATATGTTTTAGCCTGTATCTTGTGGTCTTTTGAGTTGAGATGTTTTGATGTCAATGTGTGCACTTGATACCCAAGCCGCAGACGTATAAGTGTTTTTCACAGTGCTGTTGCATATAATATGAAGTTAATCCTGCCAGTTTTGGCACTCTCTGTACATATTACTGTCTGGTGCCGTTCCGTCTAGAGAATTGAATTTGCCGTTGCTAGACCCCAGGTTTTTTTCTCGTAAAAATATTTAAGAAGTAAAGAGCCAAATGACTGGGTGATGGAAAGCTGATACTTTGCTGCAAAGAGCGCAATAGATTTATCTCCATGATTAAAGCAAGATTTACTTACTACTGTTGTGCATTGTAATTTGAATCCCTTTTTGAATTTTATTTCTTAATGCTATCCTTGTATGATTCTGTTAAATTTTTAGTTTCCAAAATGGTCAACTTCACATGAAGTTGTTGACCCACTCCTATAAAGATGGATAAGTTTTAAAAAGTGTTTTAAAATGATTCTGAAAACATGTGTATTTTTTTTCTGATACATCATTGCTTTTCTAGTTAAATACTGTAGAGTATACAATGAAGTCTGTTGATTTCCTGTTCGATTTTGGGAAAGTACATTACATTTTATAAATGCAGTCTGTGGGAGAGGTTGAAAAACTACTGCTTCATACAGACTAAAATATGCAAATCTGTTTTAGTGAAATACAAGATTCTGAATGTTGTCAGGGCTGCCGTACAACATAAAGATGGCAAAGCCTGTCCATTAGCCTTAGAATAGAAAGAACTGGTATATACAATGCAGAGAGAATTATGATGAAAGTCTTTGTGAGGGAAGGAATCAAGTTACCTGTGTGCGAGAAACAGGATTTACTTACACGTACAGCGTGACAGCGGCCCTGGGGGTCAACCTAGTTCCCATCATCTGCCCATTTTGGGGGATAACCCTGCTCCGTCGTGTCTGAGATTTACTTGTCGTTCGGTCGCGATGTATTCATTACGGGGGACGCCGTTCTCCATATATCTTCCTGGAGCGCAAGATTTGGAGCGTATTCTGAGTCCTGAGCTTCGCTTCCAGGGGTATGATCCCCTCTACCGTTTCATGGGATCGTACGTATTCATTTCATTAGCCTTGTTCATACGCAATATGTTGAATCGCTTTAATATTGTTTAATACATTTATATGAATGGCTGATACAAGTGAAAAATGAAGCTGTGTAGAGAAATAAACACATGCCCAAACAGTATTTCATCTATAAGATACAGTTACTCGTTTTCTATGGATCTTATGTATACATTTTGTTACGCCTTGTTCGTACGCAACGTGTTGAATTGCTAAACAAAATACACCTCAGCAGATAAGAACATGTTTTAATAAATTTAAATGAATGGCTGATAGAGGTGAAAAATGAAGCTGCGTAAAGAAATAAAAGTAACATGCCCAAACAGTATTACGTCATTGATAAAATGCAGTTATGTGAAGCGCAAAAGGCTGATGTGAGATAGTTTAAAGGTACTATGTCCCATTTGCAGGCCAAAAAAATGAAAAAGTTAAATTCCAACTGCATTTGAAAGATAATACTAATTTAGAACTTCCCTATAAAAGGTGGGGCTTAAAAATGTCTTCAAGTGGGAAAAAAAGTTATAGTCTTGATTTTCAGACAATTGTACCGAATGGTCATACGTTTTATGCTGCGCAAAGATTCAATCGGTTTAATCTTGGCCATCACAAGGAGTGGGTTATTGATGTAGGCAAATGCTCATGTACCCTTTACAACTCTTTTCATGTATGTTATTACCAAAGAAGAAAAAAAGCCAGTCAGTCACTCAATAGTGTCTGACAGTGAAGTCTAGCAAGTAAACAGGTTTCCTTGCATAATTTGAATATGAGGACACTGCTAACGTTTACATTTCACAGATAGGACAAACATGACATATTCATAATTCCTGCAAAGTTCTACAGAATTTGAGGTTGGCTGCAAAAGGGACATAGTACCTTTAATTCATGATTTTGCGACAATTGCTATGCGGTCAGTGCCCTAGACCAAACACTATACCTAATCCTAACCCTTACCCTTAACCAAACGTTAACCTATAACCTAGTAGCAACCCGAACTGTACATCTTTGGCAAAGTAAAGCAAGAGCAATTGTCAGATTTTCTTTATAATGTACATCAGCCTTGTTTGACGTTCAACAGCCTTGTTTGGCGCTGCTCAGTGGCTGCCAGGCTCACGATCAATTGGGCAAAAAGAATTTCCGTTTCGGTTTAATAAAATTTGGAGTAGACTATTACCTAGGCTATTATTATTATTATGTACAGTGTATGTACAGTGTATGTCATTTCATTTTGCTGTAGCAGTGTGTATTTTGAGGGGGTTTAACACGTGTGTGAACTAGGCAATATTCAGGGACTGACGTCTATTCTAGTGAGGATTGTGCATGAAATAGAATACTTGGTGGATGGATATAGGTCAAATCCTTGTAAAGGTTATTTGGTCTGCTTCTCTATTTTTTTTCTCATGTACCTCTATCAATCTTTCCCACTCTATCACCCTATCTTCCCTCTTTGCTTGCCTACTCAGTCTCTTCCTTCTCTCCTTTATCTTTGTCTGACTCTCTCTCTCTCTGTTTCTCTCCTCTTTCTCTCTCTTAGACAATCTGTCTGTCTGTTTGTGTGTGTGTTTGTGTGTGTCTTTCTGTTCCTCTGTTTCTTTTGCTTTATATCTGCCTGCTTGTCTTTCTCTGTCTGTTTGTATCTTTCTGTCAATGTCTCTCCCCCTCTCTCTATCATCTATGTCTATCTGTCTCTTTCTCTGTTTCTCCCCTCTCTTTCTCTGTTTCTCCCCTCTTTTTCTCTATTTCTCCCCTCTTTCTCTCTCCCCCTCTCCTCCCCCCTCTCGCTCTCTGTCTTCCTGTCTCTCGTCTATGTCTCTCTCTTTCTCTCTCCCACTCTCTCTATCGGCAATATCTCTCTGTTTATTTTTCTGTCTCTCCCCCTCTCTTTCTTTTCATACAATCTCATTGGTAGGTTGAGTATTTATCTTATTCATCAGTAAGAAGTTAATCAGCTGAAGATATGAATATACCCCCCTTATTGCACACTTTTAATTACACTCAACTCCCTCTTTTACAAATAGTATTTCTCTTTTCTGTAACATTTCACAGTTGTATGTTTTCATGGGATATAATTATTGTGCTTTCATTCTTTGCACATTTGAGAATGTCTGCAGTATTTCACTTCAAAACAGTCAAACCTGTTTATTAAAGTCCATTCAAGGGAAACAGGAAAACTTATCCCTGTAGGCAGATGGCCTTTCTAGAGACAGGTTCAACAACATATTTTTTTCTCTAGAGGGAGGCAACTACATGTACAATGTTTGTGTTACATATACATGTAGGTGATCACTATAGACATCAGGGCCCCGTCTTACAAAGAGTTGATATCAATCGTAACTTATTTGCGATTGATATCAATCGTACATAAGAGATAGGAGACTGTAAACTTGCGAGTGATTGGAGGACTTACGATTGATTTGGATCAATCGTAACTCTTTGTAAGACAGGGCCCTGGCCTTTGTATAGAGGTAGCCACTTTTAAAGACAGGTGTAAAGTATTTCATTCTAGTCAAAGCTGTTTACATGTACAGTGTACAAAGTTACAATGAATGAGTTACATATCTTGGCAATCTACTCGCCTCAGGGCAAGAGACTAAAGTGTAAAACTTTCTTATCCTGCTGCTTATAAAGTTACATCCAATTATTTACATACCGTACATGTACATTGTATTTGTAGAGGCTAAAGTTGACAAACTCATTTTTTGAGAGGTAAAATAACGCCTTCATAAAATAAACAAGATTATCCTTGGAATTACATGCAAATCGATATACATGTACAATTACATGTGCATATGATCATTGTACATTGTCCCATTAACCTTTGAACAACATAGCAAGAGATGTGAACAAAATGAACAGAAGCAACAACAACAACATAAACATAAACATAAACTGATAATTTGTTTAATTAAACAGCTCCATTGATCATACCAAGCATATATTTGAAATACCATTCATGAATGTTTTTGAAAGCCCTCGAGTACAAAGTACATTTAACATTCATCAGCAGTAAGTAGATTGCAGAGTATGTACAATTGTTGTTGATAATGTAACCAGAGTGGTAAGATATCCATGATTTTGTCAAACTGATCTATTAATCATAGGAATATGCAATATAATGTTGAACTACCATTCAATGTGTCATGTATGACGTTGAAATTTATTTGTTTCTTTTTTGAATGAGAAATCTCTCGATATCATGAGGAATTGGTAATGGTAGTAGAAAGCACCATCATTCAATGATCAAGAGATTCTTAATTTTTACGTGAAATAAGTGAAGAAAAAAGATGCATCGTCTGTTTGGAGCTACATACATGTCCATGTATATAAGGGCGTTTAGAGTAATATGATATGAACGAATGAATGCCCTTTCTCTTTCAAATGTTGGAGCACCTGGTTTTCAGTTTGACAGACATGAGGGGCATACAAGAACCCACTATTACTACCATTATTACTATTATCATTGATGTTGGTGTTGTTATTGTTGTTGGTGGTGGTGTTGTTGTTTTTATTATTATTATTTTGTCATTATTATTATTATTTTGATCATTGTCATTATGAGAACGATATATTGTACAGGACACATTGCATGGAATCCCCCCAAAACAGGATTTATGAAGCCTTCAAATACATTCAACTCAACACTCGTCAGTCATAGGGGAATCGATCATTGCATTTTTAAAATTATTGCTGTACAAATGTTCCCTGCTTGACGATTTCATTCTCAGTGTGCATGAGGGAATGTTAAGATTGCGTATTGATTCAATTAAAGAGTGCGGCGTCAATCCCATGTCTACCGTAACCTCACATTTCCTAGTGATTCTGTCTGCCCTCTCTAGCATAGATCCAAAGGACATATTAAACCAGCTGTTACCAGAGAGTATATTTAGTTTGGACAAAGTGTACCGTGATTCTCCTGAGATACACTGAACAAAGACATGTACATGTACATCACATCGTACATGTTCAAGTCAAGTAAATTTATTAAAGGTTCTCTTCAATTTCCAAATGATAAATCTTGATTCTCATCATTTTGGTGCATACTTTGTTCGTTTCAAACATTTAAAGGCATAGAAGGAAAAAAAAAATCCACAGATCCATTTTGTAATATTATAATAATAATAATATTAATAATAAAAATAATAGCCTAATAGTCCACTCCAAATTTTATTAAATCAAAAGGGAAATTCTTTTTGCCCAATTGATCGTGAGCCCGGCAGCCACTGAGCAGCGCCAGATCGACGTTGCTCTATCCCTTATTGTTGAACGCCAAACAAGGTAGCGACAACTCCCATCTTTTAACATCTTTGGTATGACACTCCGGTATAGGGGTTATGGTTAGGGCTTCAACAAGGGTTAAGGTTAGGTTTAGGATTACAATAATATGTTCATTATGTATAGCGTTTCAAGGTGAAGCATACCCTGATATTATCTTGGTTTCAATCAAAGCAGAAAAATGAGAGAAATAGATTAAGGTACATGTAAGTTTGAGCAATTTCTGATTTAAAAAAGTAAATGTCATCAGTGAAACATGAAAAGGCAACACTGTGATTATAATTTTTGTGATGATTAGACTTGTTTTATACAGGGGTTCTATCAAAACATTTTGGCAATTATTATATTTAGGGTGAATGTATGGAAAAGATACCGTAAATCTCCGTGTATAAGACGCACTTTTTTTACCGTCGGGAAAATTCAAAAGTCGGGGTGCGTCGTATACACAGGTACAGAATATTTTGAGTCCTCAAAATGCAACTTATTATTGGTTTTCAAAAATCTCTGTGTCTCAACATGAATTTCATAATGAAAACAAAGAATAGAATCTTCTAGATATGGCATCGGTGCCCGATAGCCGCGCGGTCAAAGGCGGTGGCTTTGGATGCCAATCTGTGTGTGTCGGCACGGGTTCGATTCCCGCCGTCGAATTTTTTTTTTTTTTGAATCTCAAAAGTCGGGGTGCGTCTTATACACCGAGATTTACGGTACATTTTTAAAGATTTTTTAGTACAGGGCAATTGAGAAGGGAACTCGTAAGAAACATCACAGAGTTGCCAATTTTTGTTTAAATTGCATCTTCAAATATTCATAACTTCCTTATTTTTAATCAGTTTTTGCTCATACTTTCACTGACCAGTTTTTCTGCTTCTATTAAAACAAATTTAATATCAGGGGGGGGACTTCCCTTTTAAGTTTAGGGTTAGAATTATGATTACAGGTACATTAGGTAGAGTGTTTAAGGTCTAGGGTTACAGTAAGGAATTCTGTAAGTTTAGGAGAAAAAAAACCCTTTAATTTTTATACCAATTTTGGCAGGAGCATGTGTCGTACAATGATGACAGGCTTCCAGGGTTCAATATTAACTTCTCCCGTTGAAAGTAGCGCCCCTGCAAGGGGGATGTGATAGATGTGTATTTGCTGAACATGCATTTCTTTCAACGAAAAATCGAAGGTGCTCAATTTGATAGATGGGTTGCATTGATGGTGGAAGCGAGACACTAGGGAATTTTCTCATGGGTAAAGTTAAAGAGAAACAGCAATATTTCAGACTGATCTCCTTTTGTTTGTGCAGTGTTCAATTACGTTGAAGATATCGTCTCATGGGTACACATTCATGATATTTTAGCTCCAGTTATTTTTTATTTTCCAAACTTTTTTAGCAGTCAGCAATTCAGCATTAGGAAATGGGAAAAGAGTCTCACAAAACTCCTTTTTTAAATACAAATTTGAAGACATCCCATTGAAACATTCATGAGATGTGACTTTTATGATTATTTCATGAAATTGCCCTGTTGTGAATATTAATGACACTGTTCTTTTGATGTGCATTTGTTTAAGGTACTATACATGTAAATGCAATAAGGGTAATTTGAAAATTACCCTAACCAGTAGGGGTAGTTATCAAACTAAATCTGGTTTATGGATGCTTGACCACACTTCCGCAAGTGCCTATTTCACAGGCTTATCCCCTCATCTTGTTATCATTTTCATCAAACCTGAGGCAAGAATTGTGGAAAAGACGTGCTTTAAATTTGAACGCTGAGAGCCTATTAAGGTACATGTACATGTATAAAGCAGTAAACTGCTTTAGAATAGATCCATGGCAATGACAAAGAAGTTTTCTGCGTGTTTCAAATCTGCATTTTATAATTACATATCAGGAGGTGTGCAAAGAGGCCTTTTTGTTTTGAACCCATGCAACTTTGCTTCTTGCCATCTTTTATACATTAATATTAATGTATACTTACATTGTAGCTGTGCTATATGAATTGATCTAATCATTATTGATAAGGTTGTTGTTTCAATATTTTGAGATAGTTTACATGCACCTTAATCTGAATGGACTCATAACGGATGCAAAGTTTTTTAAACTACAATGTTTAAAGCTTATCAAGAAATTCTGTACACTTTTCATGCAAATATATATGTCGCAGCAGACAATCACTTGCAAATTCTTTAATGAAAAGTTGTATATGAAAAAATTAGAAAATCCTAAATTTCTTTCTTCTTTCTCTGCTTGCAGTGAGATTGATGGCTATGGATTCAAGAGACCCGGTGACTTTGATTACGAGACGTATGAGGAGTTCATGAAGCAGTATCTATCAGTGCTAGCCAGGAGAGCTAAGAAATGGGAACCCATGATCAAGGGCAGCCAGAAAGTTAAAAAGTCAAGAAAAGGTGAGTTTTTGTTGATTTTGTAAAAAATAAATATAACATTGTACCTTATTTAGATTTTCTTTTCTTTTTCCAGTAATTTTGTTTTGTAATTTCACCAGGCCTTATGCCTGGGAACCCATATGCCTTGATTACATTTGGCCTGCGATTAGTCTATGGAGCCCGAATCTCCTTTTCCGTGCGGCCTCTGTGCAGAGGCAGGAGGCTGTCGTGAGATATTTGTACAGATCCACGGGCTCCGCGCCGTCTAAGATTTTGTTTCGCTAGAAGTTATACAATTTTGAAAAATTGTAAGCCCGTAGCCCGTAGACCTGTCGTAGGTGGCATTGCACACATCCCTGCACGGGCATTGCACAGAGGCCTCATGTGATCGTCCAGCAAACGCATAATTTTTCGGTGAACATGAGGACAAAAAAAAACCACTAAAAAACAGGAGGACGGCTGCACGGTCGCCGCGCTTTCTCCCTGCAACCTCTGCACAGAAGCTGCACATGCTTCGTACGATTTCCGTACAATTTCCGTACAATCTCCAAGCGCCTCTGTACAAATTTGCCCAGGATTGCCCCGAGGGCCAATACAAGAAATGGCATGATGCTCGTAGATAATGTAGACACAAAAACATTGTAGCACCTAGCGTCCTACGATGCCCCCAAAATCGGACGAAAAATCGTAGACTAATTTTTCGTATGGCGCCCGGGACAAATCTAATCCAAGCATTAGTTGATATCAGTGATCTAACATTTACATGTACTGTACATACATGTAGATGATATTTCTTCAAAGAAACAGATTTTTTTGGGGGGGGGGGCACAACAAGCCCATTCCCCTTTTGAAACCTAAGTGACATGCCTTTCATACACAAGTCCATAAATGTGTCTCCCTAATGCTTTCAATTGATATTTTATCATATCCTCAAAATGTCAAATAGTATTAAAGCCAGACCAAGGATATATTAAGTGAGCTCCTCGACAAGCCTAGTTTTACCTATCAGCCATCTTCTACTGAACTTGTACATGTAGGAAGCCTCAGTCAGTTTAATGAATATTTTAATAAAGCATGAGAGTACATTGTGCTTGTTCATATGATCAATTAGGGTAATAAGAGTCGTGGGTGGTTGATCAAACAGGATGTTGCCTTGGCAGGCTCAAATCTTTTTAATAATTTGACTCTCATCAAAATTCATGAGGGATGTGTTTCCAGGATATTAAGTTAATGCTTTAAATTATTGATTATACAAATAATAAATGTTTGCGAGTGCATTAGTGAATGTGCACTGCATGCATGTTAAGTCGCCATAGAAAAGTGAACATGATTAATATTGAGTTCATTGTCTGTCTTATTGTAACTTAAACAAGTGCAGGGCATACCAGTAATGCATAAGCTAAAAACATGTTTTACTTGTTTCATACAATAGTTGAAAGTTGAAAAATTGACTAAAAACTCAATCAAAAAGCCAATAGTCGCACAGTCATGAGGGCTGCCATTTTGTTTATTTGATGACATAACATGCAGTGCACGTGCTCAGCTAAACAAATGCACAATGCGCGTCTCAATGTACATGTATGCATCATCATACCATTTGAAATTAAGTGCATCGCATCATGTCTGAACTTTGATTGCATCACGATTTGTGGATCAAGAGTGCTGCACTCCTTAAAAAATTCAAAGCATAAACACATGACTTGAATACAGGTTTGCAATAAGCTACAGGTGTACATTCTGAAGCTGTCTTATTAAATTCAATGATATATACAGGTTTCACTGTATTTAATTAGCTTGTTGGTGCATAGTGACAGATTTACAATCACTGTCAAGCTGTAAAGAATTGATGGCCACTGAGCACCGCATATATGTGGGTGTCTTTGATGATTAGCATGCTAGGTATATTTTCATCTTGACAAAGTACATGGAGAGGTGTGTAATGGTAAAAGATGCCAAACGTTTACATTGTATTGTCACTTTGGAGCCAAAAACACATCAACTCTGTGTTAAAGTGTATCAGGTACTCTCTTTTGGCTCCAAGAGGAGAGTCACCACCTTTCAAACAAACAATATCATCTTGTAAAATATTGTAATACTGGACAATGACATGTATACAAAGACTCCCCCCCCCCCAATCATCATTTGATGGTTTTATCTAAGGAAGATGTTGATGTATTATTTCTCTGTCTTACACATACATGATCGGTTTATTCATCATCATATATCATTGACAAATAGAAAGACAGTTTTTTAATAATCTAAGACAAATCAAACACAGAGTAGAAAAACAGTGAAACCTGTCTATAAAGACCACCAAGGGAGACAAAAAAATGATCTTTATAAACAGGTGGTCTTTATGTAGCTGTTGATTTATTACATGTTGCAATGAGAAACCTTTTCAAGACAATCAAAAAAGTAGTTTTTCTACTCTGTATACAGGTGGTTACTAAAGTAGGTTTGACTGTACATGTATGTACTTGTACAAATGAATAATAGTCTATGTTGAACATACATGTAAAATTATATTAATACAGGTATTATAAGGTTTAATGTAATGATCAACTATGATGTTCTGACAAATGAGTAACCTTGAATTCAGAAAACTGTCTATTGGGGAAAGCAAAATGTTTCATTATTTGTTTTGAGAAAATGTTGGCAAGCATGATGGGACTCTAAAGCATGTAACCTAGTGGATTAAATGTCAAGCGTGTGCACCTACAGGCAAAAGCTAGTGAGATAGTTCCCTCTCTACGACGACAAATCAGCAATACAATTATTACACCGGTGATCAGATTTCAGAATGTTATTAGTGAGAAAACCTGCATCTGGCATGGTTTAAATTGTAAATATTTGAGGTGGTAAATTTAGACATCGCCAAACACAAATCTCATTCAATGGCTGTGTTATTTTTTGCTCCATTGAAAATCAGTCATCCATGTTTATTTTGGGGAACATGTGTAAAGTGCAAGAGAGTTTGCTCATTAAAAGGTGTTGTTTGGGCTATGGCATGGTAAATGAAAACATGGCTGCATCCAGGATCTTTTAAAGATAAAGTTGAGTTCTTGGTCATGCCTTCTGCAAAATATTTGATGACACAATTTGCATAACTGCCCCTGGAGCTGATATATGTGTAATCTTGTTGCCATGGTAACCTTAATGGCAACCTTTTGATTTCTATACATTCAAATTATTTGGCTTACATCGAATGATCGGGATATCATGGCCAGTCAGGTGGTCGCGTTACACGACCTTTCATGAAACGAAAGCGGAAGATCAGATGAAGATGCGTGTTAAGGACGCAACCTTTTGAAGGTTTGCCGTAGGGTTTTTACTAAATGTAGGGTAAATTGGACCAGACCATTTGTAGATGAAAGGAGGTCGATTTCACAAACGTTACTTTCCACTTTTCACAAAAGGTTGCATGAGTCATGTAATGTGTAGGATGAAGGATGATATTGTCAGCTCATAGCCAGAAGGGCTTTAAATCTGTGTTAAGATATGAGTAAGCACCTGTTTTGGGTCCAGATGATTTTCATTTATGGGTCATTCCATGAGGTTAGGGCATAAGAGATGATGTCCATGGAATGTTGGTATGAGATCTTCTACTTATAGACATGGAAGATAAAATCAGCTGTTGAAGATTTCTATACAATGAGTGCACTGCCGGAATCATTCCCATTTCAGTTGCTTCTCTTCAAGATCTTTCAGAGCGAGGCTTTACGCTTCATGGCTTGGTCATCTTTGTTCATATTTATCCCGATGCTCTGCCAATTCAAAGAAAATAAGATGCTCTAATCTGATTTCAGAAATTTCATTTGGTTTCTGTTATTGAGTTTGAATCTTGATCCCCTTCTTTCAGTCAAATTGTCATGGTTACATCACAAGCACATACATGTACATGAATTGTCTATTTGGAGCTAGATGGGCATTATGTCATATACTTAAAGATGAAGTTGAGTTCTGGTCATGCGATTGCATTGTGAAAGAAACGGTGTGGAATCGACTAGAAAGGTTGATCATCTAGCATATACATGTACATGTAAGTATTGGTGTGTACTGCAAGGTTCTGGAATCATCAGAATGATAAGAAATTTGACCAAGTTTTGGTAAAGTTACAAACACTGTACACAGGAAGATGTATATGGGACTACACGAACACGTGGTGTAAAAATCCTACCCCGGATTTTTACGATAGAATATGAAGGCATTTGAAGAGCCATGCTTTTCAGGGAACATGTCTTATCTGATGTTCTTTCACATTTGCATAATAAGAATGACAATGCTCACAAATTATTTTTCACCTCTCTCCAGCACTCAACCTTCTCTTTAAACACAGAGTTAATGTCTTACTGGCTCTGAACACTGGCTCTGATTATATGTACCGACTTGTGTAAACTGTATGCGGAGAAATTATGCTCCCAACTGTCACATTTACATTTCAAGCACATATTGTCTGTTTGTAACTAGAAGGACATTACAACATAAAATTAAACACAGAGTTAACGCCCTTCTGGCTCTGAACTGACTATCTGATTGTATTACATGCAGTGTACTGACTTGTGTAAACTGAATGTGGAGCAATTATGCCCAGCTTCTGTTTTTTTTACCAGTAGCCTGTAAGGCTTCTACGACTGAAAATCAAATTGTAGTTTTCAAATCGAGTTAGCGAGCACGTTTCTTTAATCAGCACATTGATTGTCAACGCTGTGATGCATGGGTAATATTCTTCACTGTGCACCGTGGATTGTGGACATTTAAACACTGTCCTGGTGCCGCCGGGGCAAAGAAATTTGTCATCGGTACAAGCGTTTCGGAGAAAAGCATTGGTTTATTCATCAGTCTGAAGTTAACGAGGAGAAATGTGATCAGGCGATTGTAAATTGATACCAGTTGGATTGATTTGCGCACAGAAAGGGAAGATGTTTGCCTCAAATTTCACCATTTTGCAAATCATTCCTTCATTGTGTGCTCATTTTACTTTAACTTTTTTATGTAGAGATATTGTCTGCTGAGGACCCAAAATGAAAGGATGGTAAAAATTGTTAATGTAGAGTCAATTCCCTTCTGGCTCTCATACATTACACAGCAAAAATACATGGAACTATAGAAAGGCTTTTAATAGCGCCAGAAAGCTTTTCAAGAGCTCTGCAAAACTTTTCAAGAAAAACAAAACCTTAGGTGACAATGTCAACTCAGGCTTAAGAGAAGGCTCGCTCCTATTTTCACGAAGTGACGGTAGTGAGGAAAATCTGCACGCAAATTGTATGCGATTTTCATTCACTTCTGTCACTTTGTGAAAATAGGGAAGAATTCATGACATTCTCTTCGTAATGATGACACAATCTTGGCTTCTCTCGCATCACTTGTTTAAGGTAAGCCTTGTAATAGTTCGAAATGGACAAAGTTTACTACCTTTTTTCATTTTAGTTTTACCGTCAATATCTTTGGTTGTGTCTTTTCTTGCATTTATTTTATCGTTGAGGTTCGTAAATCTATGAGTTGTCATGTGGTGTATGAGACAAATACCTTTTGCACCTTATGCACTTTATGCATGTGAAATGGTGCATTGGGCTAGTGAGCATAGAAATGTTAGATATTTTGAGTCAAGAAGTTAGGAGGTCATTTGCAATAATTTAAAATTATCCTGTCGATTGAAATCTGGTCATATGAAATCTTAAATACATTGGATCACTTTGAATAATGAACAAATGAAGCATGAAGCAGAATTTAACTTTAAAAGGATTTAAGAACAAAGTGATATGTGCAATTATGCATATGACCTGACCTACATTCGGTGCATCAGCCCAAACTAGGTACAAGGAGATGTTGACAGCACCCTTTAAAATCCCTGAAGCTAAGTCATCCGTCGCATAAAGATCATGAATGGGTTATCATTAGACAGAAAAAAAGTAACTCATTAGTCATTAACAAGAAATAGATTGGAACGTCACATCAATTATGACATTTCGATAATAAATGACCAAATATGCGTTATACTTTTGTATACACACTGTACAACGTGAGATCCTGTAGAAGTGTGTATGCACAAGGCTCATCTCTCCGTTAATGCAGTGTATTTGGCTCTGTTTTGAAGTAGAAGATATTCTATATCAGTACTTGACTGGTACGCTGTGTCAATCGCGCAGATTAAATTGCTGGTGTGACCATACTTACGCTCTTCAGAGAATACAAACAAGAACGAGAAGAGGTCTAGCGGGGCTTGTGATAATGGCGCCACTGCATCAGGAGTGAGCGTTGCAATGCCCGGGGCGGGCCATTATTAGAGTGACGGGAAATGGAAGGAGATTTTCAATGGAATACAAGAAGGATATGTCTCCACGGAGGAGGATGAGGGCCTGGGGTTGGGGGCATATATTACAGGGTAATTTCCTACTGTGCTCGATTGCCATGGTTCCGACCCATACAGGAAGATGGCTGGGGGGAGGTGTAACAAAAGAAACTGTTATGCCCCCAAATAATGAGGGTGTTTTGGGGGCATGAAATAATTACATCTATGCCTTCCTTGGTGGTCCTCTTTATATACAGAGAATTTTTTTCTGAAAAGATCTGTTAGTGTTGTTAAGAATATATGCAGTAAATTTCTATTTGAGACAGCAAATAAATACCAGATTAGCTTAACCAGTATTAAAGAGAGACAACATTACTTCTTCCATATCTGCAGAAGACAACCAATACATACCAGATTAGCTCAATCTGTAAAAAGAGAGACAACTGTAGATAAAATGTCTACTTGAGAATACTTTTTCCATATCTGCAGAAGACAACCAATACAAACTATATTAGCTACATGTACACCTGTATAGAGAGAGGCAATTGTTGATAAATACCCTTCTTGAGGATGTACATCTTTCACATATGTCTCTTTGGACCAGAAGGGTGATAAAGCATATTATATTACCTCCCACCATTTTAAAGAGTAGACTCCTTTGGGGCTCCAAACAGACAATCGAAAGACTAATACGTCAGGAAATGAAATGTAGGGCATTTTATGTGGCTTTCTCCACCCAGGTACGTTAATCATCTACTATCTCCTTCAGATATGAAATAATTATCTCCAAAACCTGCCCTTATTTAGAAAACTTTCAGAAGTAGTTCTTTCTTATTTATACTCAGGTACAAGAAGTGTATGTTATTCATCTCCCTCCTCTCCCACAAGGTGTAGTCCTACTGTATATCCACATCACCATGCAAGCAGATACTTATAAGCAGTATCTAAGAAGTGTAGTGTCTTGTGTCTATCTACTACAGATGTGAAATCATTATCCCATCAATAACATTTTTGATAATTGTAAGCTCTATCTTTCTGGGTGTTGAGGAATTCCATGCTATGTCTTTACTCTCTACTGCATATATTGCCTGTTCAGAGCCAGAAGCACTGTGTTATTCATGTACCTGAATACACTATAAACATGACGGACAAAGAAAGCGGACAAAATATACAGTTCCTTAGGTAGACAAAAGAACATCCCTTCACTGCTATTATGTAAAAAGGTGAATATGCATGTGACACCTGTTTTACATTTTTTTTTTATAAAAGCAGTGAAGGGATGTTCCTTTGTCTACCCGAGGAACTGTATATTTTGTCCGCTTTCTTCGTCCGTCATTTTCGTAGTGATATATACCTACTTTTAGTTGACCATGATAACCCATTTAAATGGCCGCCAACAGTAACCTGTCTACAGAGACCACCTTCTGGTTCCAAAGAGAGACAATGTGAAAGATGTACATCCTCAAGTAAGGTATTTTATATACAAGGGCCTCTCTTTATACAAGTGTAGCAAATCTGGTATTTATTTGCTGTCTTCTGTAGATATGAAAGAAGTATTCCCAAGTAGGCAAAAATATTAAACATACACAGTAGTTGTTTTCTGCTCTTTTCTAACTGGTTGCTGTCTGTATTTTACTTTCCCAATTTACTCAACCAAGAAAAGTTGACAGCATGATAAATTTACTTACAATATTAATTTCGAATTGACTTGTTGCTTTCTGCTTACAGTGTTGAAACATCATGAAAACACAGACAATACATACGAATGGGTGTCTCTCATGTGTTTTACTGTACCACGGGTAGGTCCACACCCACCAGGGCTCTTTAGTTCTTTCTCCATCCCTCTCTATCTTAAGCTGCCTTCTACATTTTGTCATATGATCTGTCTCCCACCAAGTCTGACGCCATCCCAATTCTTGATCTTTCTCTCCCCCAATTACCATCCATCTTTCCTTCTAAGGTGTCTCTGAGCATGTTATCCTCCCGTAAGACGTGTCCTATCCAGCTTTTCTTCCATCTCTTCTTTGTCTCGAGTTCCTCTGTTAGTTCACTCTATGTTTCACATCTTGTTTTTGTTCCAGTGAAACGGTACATCCGTAAAGGCATCCCATCGGAACACAGAGGAACTGTATGGATGATGATCAGTGGTGCTCTCAAACTCAAGAAGAAAAACCCCGGTCTATATCAACATCTTCTAGATGCTCCCAAAGATCCAGAGATTGTAGAGGTTATCAATATAGGTGAGTCCACTTTCATATCATACATATCGAGGGGTCAGTGTCACAAAGACGTAACTCCATAATTTACCAAAATGAGTAGTTGATATCAAAATGTTCAGAAAAATGTAGGCTTTCCCGGAAACACAAAAAATTAACTCTACCCAACACCCCATTGAAGTCAATGGCAAATGAAACATAGACTTAACTCCTTAAAGCCCAAGTGCTCAGTGCCACATAAACCACTGAGCACATGGCCAAAATGGAGTTACGTCTTTGTGGCACGAACCCTCTATCTGGTTACAAACTCAATTATTCATACCCTTTCCAAATGTTATTGTTTTATACATGGGAAAATTGACTTGTCCCAATTTTTCTTTCTTGAGAGTGTGACATATTAAAGCTTACATCTAAGAGTATTCAACAAATGCCCTAATTCAACCAGTCCACATCTCATTCTTGAGTATTGAAGAACACAAAAACACATCAATTTTAGAAGGTTTATAAATAATCCACGTGTTAATTGGATATGTTAAAAAAGAAAAGAGGAAAAGAAAGAGTGGGGATACATGTAATGAGGATTGTAAAAATAGTAATTTGAGTCAGTAAACAGACATGATGGAGAGTAAAGTGAGATATAATGTACATGTAACTACAACGATGGAAATAGAGGCAGAGAGAGAGGGAGGGAGAGAAAGGGAAATTGAGAGAGACAAAACACGAAGAGAGAGAGAGAGAGAAGGGGAGGTAGAGAGAGAGATCTCAAGGGAGAAGAGAAGGGTAGAGTGAGCGAGACAGATGAAAACTTTAAGAAACAGACAGAAAGACAACCAGAGCTGAAGCCGGGGATAGAGGCAGACAAGGAAAAACAAGAAGGGGGAGATGATTATAACTACAGCTAATGTAATATCATGCATGATGTCATGTGCATCATGTACGAGACAAGTCAGGCAGAAAGCTGAAAGCTCAATCAATTTCAAAGATCAATTAAATTGATGAATCTTTCAACCTTTCTACAACCTCTCATGAGAGATCAGAAAGATATGTTGGAAATTAGATTTTGTGATCAGGACGAGGCATCAATTAAGTGGGTCAAAAATTCAGCAAGACTTTTATCAGAGGCCTGAATCAACACGCTCTCTCTTATTGCCAAACTAACTCCATCTCAAACTGTCAAATCGGCCAATTTATTATACATGAGGGGGGAGACTGTCGCTTTGAATGCATTTCAGGAACACGTAGCAGTCCACCAGTGTGAAATAAAAACAACTAAATTGTTGTATCGAGGTAAATTAGACCTAATATCCATACAAGCCTGTCAGGTTTCAGCCAGTTACCCTCAATAAAGCGCTCGCCATAATATTCAGTGTATCAAGAAAACACTGAACTGTAAATATCCAGTGGTGTATCCAGACCTTAGCCTCAGAAGGGGCGAAACATTTCAACTTTATACTGTGATCCATACATTTTCAGTATGTACATGTAGGGCCCAGGTTGGCATTGTACATTACAGGGTGAGGAGGCATTGCTCATAAAAATTCATTTGAGGAAGGAAAAAGTAATTCTTTTGAGATTTCACTTAGTGCATTACTGGACTTTTGTGATTCTTATCCTGTTTACTTCTAAATTAAGGTGAATGCATTTCTCTCTCTTGGCCAGGAATCTTAATAATAATATTGATAAAAACAGTGCTTATAAAGCGCTTATCATTGAAGTCTCTTAGCGCTATACCAAAATAAAATACAATGATATAATAACATATTTAACAAAACAATTACAAATGAACCTAAATTATAATACATGTGAAATATACATCAATGTGAACAGAGTCTGTTAATCATCAAAAGCAATTTTGAATAAATGTGTCTTGTCAGGAGGGGGCAAATGTTCCCCCTTACCCCTCCTTCATATATATGCTAGTGTAAATATCACGCTTGTCGACTGAGCTTTATTGATCGCTTGGTCTCCCCATTGTGTGGATTTTCCTAGGTCTGGTCACAGGATGAAGGTGTGAAGGCGTTTGATTGTGATTACCGAGGGCAGTGATCGGCTCTCATCTGATCACAAGACAAGTTGCAAATTTGATTGGATCGTGCTTTCTGCCCCTCCCCCTTTCAGCACTGTGTGCATTCTTCTATCAAATACGTTAGGTGTAGGTTGTCAACCTCAATTAAAGACTGCCTGATAAAAGCTTCTTGTGTATTGTGTCAGATGACTATAACAAAGCACACGGTTTAAGTTTCTGTCAAATTACATATTTTCATCTTTGATTTCAGAATTGTGCTAAACATGTATAATTCAATTGATAATATTTCATTTACATGTATGCTTACCTATCAAAGCTGTGTTCAAATGATTGCCTGGGCTAAGTCTTTAATAAGAGTTGTTACATGTACATGAAGGTTGGCAAAAAATATCTGGCAAGCATTTTGTAATGCCAAGAAACACATGTGACCCTAAAGTAAAGAGCATATGTTACCCCCAAACAATGTGTACAGTCAAACCTGTCTATAGCGACCGCCCAAGGGAAACACAAAAAGTGGCCTTTGTAGACAGGTGGTCTTTGTAGACAGGTTCCTTTAGTACATGATTCAATGAGAAACCATTTTCAAGGGAAACAACAAATGTGGCCTTTGTAGACAGGTGGTCTTTGTAGACAGTTGGTCACTAAAGCAGGTTTGACTGTAAATGTTTCTAGAGCGCTTTGAAATGGTGGTAAAACATTTTTTAAAAGAAAGAAAAAAATCATCAGGAATCCTGTTGATTTCAGTCCATGTCTTCTTCACATGTAATGCGTTAACTTCAGCATTTCTTTTAATATGTATAAATGGCAAGTGGGGATGAAAACAAAGTAGCTGTGCACATACATAGGTTTTGAGCATGCTACAAT
Organism: Hemicentrotus pulcherrimus; assembly: GCA_003118195.1. Taxonomy (NCBI): domain Eukaryota; kingdom Metazoa; phylum Echinodermata; class Echinoidea; order Camarodonta; family Strongylocentrotidae; genus Hemicentrotus; species Hemicentrotus pulcherrimus. The sequence continues at coordinate 31,274 of BEXV01001687.1, forward strand.
GTGTTAAAAGGAACAGAAACGTGAAGCGCACCACGCTTACTGTGCCCAGGTGGTTTATCGCTGCAAATGTTAGAATGACTTGTACATGTACATGTACATTGTATGTGTACATGGTTGTAGAGACTCTAGCACAAATAGGTCAGACACTATTTTATGATTATTGAAAACCACTTTTAAAAACAAGTTTAACAAACCAAGGAAAGCATTCATAAGCCGCATGACACATAAAAAGAGTGAGGTTCCCCCTGCTGTTTGTAGTTATTGCACCAAACTTCAGATCTGTTGAGGTTTGTAACTTTGACTTAATTTCAGTTTCGTAAACATGAGTGCGTCCTGACAGTCCCATAACTACAAGATTACTTTGAATGAAGTTTCAAGCCACAAGTTAAAATTAAAGTTAAAGGGCTGTCGTGTGAACCTCGCTTCCTTCTTTTATCAAGTTCAGATGAATGTGCATACACAACACATCCTAGTTCTTTTAGACTCTGGGCTATTACAATGCGAACACATGGAAGCTAAACCAACACCATTAGATCCGCGAGAAGCGACATGATTTCATTTCAACTCTGCCTATACACGTTAGGGTGGCATACGAACTGAATGTTAATGACCTATGGCAGGAACCCACAGCGTAGTCAATACGAAGGGCAGGGATAGAGAGATCAACATGCATTTGCAAGCACCCCATGCGGAAAATCAGAGATGATATTGTATGTTGAAAGCCATAAGGGCATTAACTCCTTTCATATAAAATACATAATTAACACCCTTCTGGCTCTGAACAGACAATATGAAAATGTTTTGCTGAAGTATTCATTAAGTGCATGCCTAGCAGGCAAGTATAGCCCCCTAGAGGCATAAGGAGGCACCGTCCACACTTTCAGATAAACGTTATCAATGATAACATCAGTCACTGACAACAAGATGAAGAAAGGGGTTCACACTTTTAAATCCCAAATGTTATCATGTGGTAACTTTGGTCTTTGAAGTCTTGTAGGAGAAAATGTTCACAGTTTCTCCCAATCATTATCAAATGGTATGGTATATGTTTGTTTGTTGGTTGTTTTACCTGACTGCTACTTTAAGAAAGCATGCTTATGCTTGTAAGTAAGCAACCAGGGGACCAACAGTTTTAAGTCCTCTACCAGGGACTTGGTATTGAGGATTAATGCCTCTCCTAAGGGCATGAGTGTATTGACCTGGTTTTGAACCCGGGATCTCTCGGTTACGAGACCACTGCTCAACCACTTGGCCATGGCGCCTCCATCAGTAACATTAATCTTTGATGTCGTATCTAGGAGAAAAGCTGTTGTTAATGACTTCATTGGCAGTCAGATTATGACAGTCACTGTTTATACTGTATAAGCACATTTACATTTCCTTTAATCAGAAAATGTGCTACAAATTTATAGAATATACTCATTATTTTCTACCCCTTGCATTTTGTTTTATGATTATGTATACCAACTACTGGGATCAAACTAAATCAAAAAGAAAAATACACATTTTCATTTCAGAGTTAATTCCCTTTTCATGCAATATATAAGTATTTGCAACTAGAGACCTTCTGAAAACGTCAGATGATCAAAGAAAGCGATATTCAGGAAAATTATGATTGAGTACGTCAATGGATATACATGTATTTAACAAGCTACACAAGACGAAGCTTTATATATAATTCTATGCAGGTGTTTGCGGTATCAACAGACTTTCAAGAGTAGATTTAAGCTGCAGGGCAAGACTGACATAGCTTTAAAAAAATGGAGTGGCACAAAAACATGCACTCAGAACACACAAAGCATTATTGATGACGTTGTGTATCTGAATTCTTTAATAGTAATCTTACTTGTACATTCAGTTTGTTAAAGCCCAATATAATAGATTGTAGTTTCATGAGCAATCAAACCTGCTATAGTGACCAAATGTCTACAAAGACCACATTTTTGTTTCCCTTGAAAATGATTTCCCATTGAAACATGTACTAAAGGAAACTGTCTATAGCAACCGCCTGTCTATAGAGACCAATTTTCTTGTCTTATTTGGGTGGTCTTTATAGACAGGTTTCACTGTACTTGGAACTTGGTATATTATGACCTACAATTTCAATACATACAATGTTTGCTAGGAAATGAGGATATGTATCTTTCCACTTTCAAGATAAATTGAATTGAAGAGATTTGACAACCTAATTTTAAGTGCATTTTTTCTAATTTTGTGCAGTTTTTCTGTTGACTCTGTCAGGTCGCCATAAATGATAATACATCTTCAAGAAATTCCTTATGTGATTTAAAAATTGTTTTAATAACAAAGAAGTCATGCTTTATAATGACAGTTTCAATATTTCTAAAAATTGTCTTAAACCAGTGATTCATGAAAAATATAAAAAAAAGTAAATGCCAAATATATGTATGAAAACTATTATGAGTAGAACAAGACATGAAACAATGGGATGGCGGAAGAAGTAGAACAAAAACAACCGAAGTACATGTTCAGGAAGACTACTGTACTTCTGTATATCTGATAGGCTTATTGATGATTGATTGTGACTGTAGGGCAATGTTTCTCAGGATGATGCTTGAAAGCAAAATGATGGATCGATGGAACTATGGTAATCCATATCACCTTCCAATCGGACTTGTTTACCACTTTAGCTATATAGCAGGCAAGGACCGAATGTTCTGCATGTGCTGGTCATTCTGTGTAACACAGGGTCTGACATAGGGACCCAACTTAATATATTTATGTAATTATTTACTTCATTTATTCTTTTTATTTTATTCATTTATTCAATTATTTGTTTGTCTGTCTGTCTGCCTATCTATTCTTTTGTTAATCTATTCATGTACATATATTTTGTTATTTATGTTAATTATGAATCTGACTGTTGGCTGTTGTTTCGTACAATAATACTTGAAAGCAAAATGATTGATGGATGGAACTATTGTAATCCATATCACATTTCAAATTGACTTGTTTACCATCACAGCTGGCAAACAATGACAAAGGCATGCTATGTGAACATCATTCTGGGTAACACTGGTTAATCCCGCATACGTTTTCTTTCTTTCTTTTTTTACTCATTCATTCATTTTCAATTGTTTATTGGTTTGTTTGTTCGTTCATTTGTTTATTTATTAATTTATTTACTTATTTGTTTGTTTGATGGTTTGTTTGTTTGTTTGTTTGTTTGTTGGTTGGTTGGTTGGTTGGTTGGTTGGTTGGTTGGTTGGTTGGTTCATTTGTTCATTTATTCATGGGAGGGGGGGGAGGGGAGAAGAGAGATATATAAGGTTAGGGTTGTATTTACATTAGGTACATAGTGTTCTGTCCAGAGTAAGGTATTCTGTCAGTGTTATAAATCGATTGTAGAGCAATTGACTCCTGAGTATGTGTCACAAAACCTCTATCATGTTTACACAACACACTGTTGAGCAGATTAGGTTTTAAATCACATTTCCATCCTGTTTTTGTAACATTTTATTGCACTTGTACCCAAACAGTAAACAGTTAGTTCAGTGTACATGTATGCACAGAAAACAACATGCAGTGGAATGGAATCTCTGTTTTATTAACCTTTGTCGCAAGGAACCACCCTCTATTTACAACCTATTAATAGAATAACTCTGAGATTACTGATCATTTCTGAAGCCAATAGAACATTTTCATAATGTAATTAGGTCTTTTTTTTGGCATATACGTCTTTGCTAATGAAGTGTCATGTTACAAAAGATTTCATTCACCTAAACATTATGAATAATTATATCAGTTGTCAGAAAAATATGCAAACATGACGTGTTGTTAATTAGGAAAGGCAATAATTCTTTCTTTAAAAAAATTGATATACATTACAAAAATGGGTCTACTAATTTTTGTAATGCTTTGATGCTACATTGTAAATGATTTGATGCTACATTGTAAATGATTTATTATTTTCTTTAACAATTTGAGCAAGATTTACCAAGAATATGTAGGTGTGTATATCAGGGAATAATTTTCCTCAAATTTTTTGATTAGCAATTTCAGCCGATGGATAAATATTCTAAATGAAATTCTGTACATTTCTATAGAAGAAAACTGCTACACAAAAGATATTTTGTATAGCAGTCTTGCAAAAATGCATAGCAAGTTGCGATGCGATAACAGGAAAATTATTCCCTGTATATCAAACAAAGCGTACTGGAAAATGTTGTACAACACATTCATGACAATGTTACTTCAGTGTATTAAATATGAACAAAGACTATAATAGTGGCGTACCTACATGTACATCGTGTACAAGGAGGTCTGGGGGCACATCTACATCTATGTTGATTCATGGTAGTATCTCACCAAGTGTTTTGAACGTCATATTGGGTGCAAGATGAACAACGATACCCATTCACTGTGGTATTACAAGGCTCCATGCTAACTTTTTGTGGAAAGGGGGTCCAGATTGCACTGTATGCATGAGCCCTATGCAAAAGAATTGAAATTTGGGGGTTCGGACCTGGATTTCCTTGAAAGTTGATGTAATTATAGAATAGCCCCCCCCCCCCNTGTATGTGTTTGTACTTCAGAACCTGAAGAAGGCCTCACAAGCCGAAAGCTCGCAATAAACTTGTAAAGTACAGCTACGTCTCACGTTCCTAGACCATTTTCTTCACGCTTACATATTCTGGAACACCCGTTGTCATGTCAGAGTTGAGAATTCTCGCACTTTTATATATAAATATATATATATATTATAATAATTAAAACAAATTAACAAAAATATATTAAATAGATCTTCTAGGAAAGAAATTGGAGAAGCGGTAAAGGATGAGAAAGGAAAAGATAATGGGTCCTCCTCCCACCCCCCCATTGGCCTTGTAAATTTGAATTTCATTTTTGTAATATTTATGATCCTGATGATGCCAGTGCCCCCTCAATGAGTGGACTCATGCTACACATGTAAACCTCTGAATTACGTCTTATTGTGCTGTTTCTCATCATTTCTTCAAGCTCAAATAGAAATCCTGTTCAGGAGAGAACTTACTGTATATTTGTTGGCATAGTCAGAGCGTTCAAACAAACGTTGATTGTATTAGATCTTGTTTCAGGAAGCTGTGTTCTTATTTACATTGACCAGTCCAAGCAGAGATGTGAAGGTTGTTATTATTTTTGTATTCTAGTGTCAAATATTTATGGAAACTTATTTGATTCCATCTCACAATGTAGATTTTATATCTTTTGTTTTACATAGCATCATTCATTTTATATCTGCCTGTCCAATAAGAAATATTTTTGGAGAGAATTTATTGGATACTTGGTTACTATTGCACAGTCAAAGTACTCATTTTTTATGAATATAGGGTTGTGTTTCAGGAAGCAATTCTATCAATGTATACAGTACATTTATCATCCTATCAATACATAAATCATTGAAGGAAAGGTAGTGGAGACAATCAAGATATGCACAAAAATGTCATGATGTACTGAAGATTTAAGTGTAAGTCCTTTTTCCCCCCAGGAACTGTTGTTATTGCTTGTACAGTCATGTACATGTATGTCACTTAACAACTAAACTATTCATACCTCTTGTAAATTTGATGTTTGTTGTGTTTTTTTTGTATCTCTAGAATGAAAGGTAAACTGGTTGAATACTTTTAGATATAAGCTTTAATATGTCACATTTTCAAGAAACATTAATCAAGACAAATCAAGTTTTTGCATACATGTACTTAAAAAATTAAAAAACTTGTTAAGGATATGAATAATTTAATTGTTATTACTGTACATGTATATCAACTGGTCCACACCACACTTCACAAGGAAGATCCTATATTGGGACGGTCAAATCGTTCATGGAAACGTTATAGCGCATCGCTCGATGTAGGATTTAATGGTTTCTTTGAGGAAGCACTAACCGTATTATATCCACTTGTCCAAACAAAATCAATCACAAGCGTGCAGGGAAACTGAAGGGCTACGGTCCGAGTCATTATCGACCAGGGATATTCATTTTCCCCAAGCAAACAGAGGCCCTTTAGTTTAATGGCTCTAGGTGTTTAGTAAGCTGCTTCTGAATTCATTTAGTAGCCATTAGGAGTGGAGTATGTGGTGCAAAGTAAACAGGATGGATGAGAGAGGGAATCGACGGAAAGGTCACTTCTTTATCCTGAAGAAAGTGACAAGAATCCCACTAAACAACTAAAAGCATGCAGTATTGACATGTAATATCCTGATGTACTGTATGTGACACTATAGGGAACTGAAGTGACATTTATTTCCATCATCATAAAAATATATATGCCAAGATAAAGGATGGAATATAGTGACAGATAACAACATGAAACACATTTCTGACTTTGAACAGACAATTGTTGTTTATCATACTGTTCAGATCTTGTCAACTCAATACACAAAACTAGGTAATTTTTCATATCAGTGGATAATAATACTAAAACAAATCTTGTATATTTTTTTCTGACATGGAGCTTCTCTGTCTAATGAATTGAAGTGAGTTTTATTGAAAAAATACTACACTACCTTTGTTTCCAAAGTAATAAATTGACAAATTTTACCTTGTTTTGTGCACATTGTTACTTTGTTGAATATGGCATCAGAGTGATTTCATTTTTGGAACAGTATTTCACTCTGTCAGAGTGTTTTCTTGCTGATGCTTCTCAATTACTAGCTTTTATTCATCCTGGTTAAATGCCAACAACAAAAAGAGTTAAACTCATATTAAACTTTAAAGAGAGGGTTGAGTTCTGGGAAGAGGCGACAAATAGTTTGTGAGCATTATTATTGCTATTATGCAAGTGTGGAAGAACATCAGATACAAGATGTTCCCTGAAAAGCATGGCTCTTCAAATGCTTTCATATTCTAAATATGGCATTAACAACATTGGGACAGATTTTTATGCCACTTGTTTGTGTAGCCCCATATACATGTACATCTTTCTGTGCACAGTGCACCAAGACTGGGCCAAATTTCTGATCATTTTGATGATTCCAGAACCTTGCAGTATACACCAATACTGCTAGATGATCAACCTTTTCTGATCGATTCCATACCGGTTCGTTCACAGTGCAATTGCATGACCAGAACTCAACTTTATCTTTAAACACGTTATCCTCTAAATTCCATCATACATCATTCCTTTCAGATCTTCATCGAACATTCCCTGACAACATTCACTTCAGCAACGATGCCCAGTACAGCAAGAGAACAGCCTTGTCCAACGTCCTTGTTGCATTCGCCCACCATCGGCCAGAGGTCGGTTACTGCCAGGGTCTTAACTTCATCGTCGCTCTCATGCTGCTTGTCCTGCAAGATGAAGAGAATTGTTTCTTTCTACTGCTGCAGTTAACAACAAACATATTGCCAGGTAATTCCTACAAATCTCTGTGAAACAGTCCTCATTTTATGGATGTGCTTATCGAATTTTCATTCAGAGATCGAAATATAGGGAAACAAAATTTTCTGGGTATCAAACTAGTGCTCATTTTCATTCTGTTACCCAATGACAGTTGATGACAAGACATTTTAAAAGGAAAATCAGCGTGAAAGTTTAACAATTTGAAACATGTTATTTAGTTTGCTAATTACAAAATTATTGTTTTTCCACAAAATGCATGAAACTATGTAATCTTGTAAACTTTCTGCTTTTATCATTTTTAGCAAATTATAGCAATTACAAAAATAAGAAATTCATGAAGCACTTTAAGGCTCTTTCAAATATACCAAAGAAAACCACTGATAAATAAATGGCAATTGCGCATATTCACAGGACTATGTCTTTAATGATACAGAAATGTGATATAAATGTGATATATATATATATCAGATTTTTATGTTAAGCACACAAGTAGCAATGTTTATATAGCGTCTTCACATGCTGTGTACCATAAGCTACATAAGTAATCTTATAAACTTTGGGTTTTGTGCCCATAATGCTCAAACAGTTTGATAAATAAAGAGTTTACCTAAAGCACATTAGAGTATGTTTATAAACATGTAATATCTGTGCTTTATCAATTTAAATCAGCATTATTACCTGATTATTACTATTGCCCGACAAGTTTGTACAGTGTACCTCACATTAGCAGCCTAAAACGGCTTCTTCATAGATTGCTAGATTTATGCATCCTTTTGTGGCCTTTTCACACATGACGCAGGGAAACTGCAGCAGTTTTTTTTAATGCGTTATGAATGGAAAGTGGGGATGACTATAGCAGGGAGCAACTAAGGTCCTTCCTGGACTTGTTATCCCTGTGTTATAAGATACAGAAATGTGAAGTGCTTTATACTTACATTGTTATTATTAAAACAAATATTGTTGTGCTTTACCTTGTCATATGAGCATGCACACTTTCAGTTAGCCTGTAATATAGTACATAATGATAATCGGGAGCGCCAGGAGGGTCAAATCTGACTGACATGAGCGCTATACAAGAACCCACTATAATTATTTTTATTTATTTATAAAACTTATTAACAGATACCAGGAGGCGCGATGTATCAGTGGTAGAGCAGTGGTCTCGTAACGGGGAGGGTCTGAGTTAAAAAAGGCATTAATCCTCATTACCAAGTCCTTCGGAGAGGACCTTAAGCCGTCAGTCCCCTGCTTGTTTACTTATACAAGCCTATGTTTTTGTAGCAGTCAAGTAAAACAAACAAACAAACACAACCATATATTTATCTAAATCATTTGCAGATTACTATGTTCCTCACATGAGTGGCTTAAAGACAGACCAGGAGGTACTGGGTGAGCTGATCAAAGAGAAATGTCCTGATGTAGCCAGACACATGGAGAAAGAACAGGTCCCGTGGTCGATACCCACTACCAAGTGGTTCATCTGCCTTTTCTTAGATGTACTACCGGTTGAGGTGAGTATTGTAAATAAGCCACTTCACTAATAGCTTTGGTACGCATGACCCCCAAAATCAACAAATCTTTAACGTAATGGATACGTCCCACAAAAGTGATGGAGGTGCTTCATGAATACCTTTTGTTTGCCTCTTGAGAAGAATTAATACTTCCACCTGTGTATCAGATTAATATACTGTCCGTGCATAAATGAATACTGATTACATAACTTTCATGAGCACGTCGTCCCGATGGGTTTTACAATTTGTTAACAAATGACCTTTATCTGCCCATGCGCCGATAGTATTTGCGAACTGGCTAATTGTACGAAGCTCCATTCCTACATGATATGGTAACCTACCTTCAGATAATAATTATAATAATAATTACATTTATAGGGCGCTTTATACAGACGTTTCTAAGCGCACAGCTGGTACTGTCTAACTAATAATTAATCAACATGTTCAATACCTTAAAAGCAACAAAATGAAATAAAGATATTAAATAACTTGAACATTTTCTGCAAACATTTGAATATAAGAACCCCATTTTGCTTTGATCTTTAAACGGATATGCTAGTTTTGCCAATGTATTTTGGAGGGGGAAGGGCAGCTTGTTCTCGATGTGTTTTCGTATTTTTAGATGTCTTCAATTTTAAGTAGAATTGCCATTTTGTTTTGTATTTATCGTAAGTTAGTTTTTCATTTCATTTTCTGCACCCCAAGGAAGAACAGTTTTTTCATACCAACAAAGCTGAGTGGGCTAGCCATTAACTATATTCTTGATTTTATATGTACTTTTATATTTGTGTGTTTTGGGGTTTTTTATGTTGTGATTTGGAAATACCATACCATACCAACCAATTAAAAATCTGCTGACTGGGCTAACGAGCTCATTAAGTGGAGTGTATTACATTTAATAGGCAATAAGATTTATTAATGCTGTATGCAATAATGGCCCGCGCTTGAAGTACTTTACTACATTCTGTATGGAAAGGCTCAAGTCCACTGCACACTGGTGAAGACCACAAAATATGTGGTGGTAATTGGCAACTGAAATCATTCATGGCTGGATAAAATTGGGCAGTTTTCAATGTCCGGGTTTAAAGTAATCACTTGATTCATGCTAAACCTCACATTTTTAAAGGAAAATTAAAGAGCAAGATAATCAGTGCTGTTGACATCTTCCTCATGTGATTTTAAGATTATTCTGTGGTGGTCTTAAGGATTGGTTTAATTACAAGACAGAAATTTTTTATTGGTAAAAAAGTTTTCATCCTGCAATCAATTTTGCAGATAAAAGGAGAGAAAATTGGATTTCACTCATGTATTAAGAATGTACCAGTAGTATAAAAGAGAGAAAGCCAGAGTTGTTCACATCAATTACAATTTTCCATTCTTTTTAGACGGTGTTAAGGATATGGGACTGTCTATTCTACGAGGGTTCCAAGATCCTTTTCAGAGTCTGCCTTTCACTGATCAAAAGAAACGAAGCAGAGATCGTCAGAGCTAACAACATCTCAGCTCTCGTAGATTGCTTCAAAAAAGTTACCCAAGCATCAGCAAACATCGACTGCCATACCTTCTTAGAGGTTAGTAACAGTGCCTTTCCTGAGGTACCCTTTCGTATTGCTTTATAGGCCCCTTGACTACTCTCCAAATACAATTTTGCATCCAAGAAATAAGACAAACAAATATTATGACAAGGGGAAATAAGGTTAAGGACAAGTTTGACTCGGGATCAATTAGATCTTAAGGACCAATATGTCCAAGCACCTTTAAGATAATTGGAAGAGTTTACTGGATCAGTTTCTTTTATGATGAATATTTTTGTTAGTATCCCTATTATGCCTTTTGAGGACCAGTTTGACACAGGATCTGTAAGACATACAAATACCATGACAAAGAAACAGACAAAGGGCTGGTGAGAGATAGGAGCAAAGTGACGTAGTACCAATTGTACATAGTACCATTAAGATATAGGAGCATTGTGGCATGGGACCTCTGTGACAAAGGACCGATATGACATAGGGACCAAATAGACATAGGACCCATAGGACATAGAATGAACCTGATATATAACCTATATGACAAATGGCTAATCAGATATAGGAGCAAAATGGCAAGGAGCCTTTGAGTCATAAGACCAATATGACTACATATCAATATGACAAATGGCTAATAATAAATAAGAGCATTGTAGCATGGGACCACTAAGACATAGGACCAATATAAGGACAAATAAGACAAATGGCTAATCATTGAACCGCTATAGGACCAATAAGACAAAAAGCCAATAAGACCCAAGACGTAGAGTCTCCCATGTCATATTTCAATGCTTGCATTTCAACAAGAATTTGAACAAGAATCTGTCATCATGACTCCATTTTTTCTTCTCAACCCTCATCTTATGCAGGAAGTATTTGAGAGCTCTCAGCCACTGAAGAGAGGAACTATCGAGAAGCTTCGCTACCTCTGTAGACAAAGAGTCGAACAAGGTCCATAGGTCACTCTGTATGTCAAAGGTCAACTTTTCTGAGTGTATGAATGATATCCTGCCAATAAACCCATCAGCTAGTGTCAAAGTTCACACTGGTTGTCGCGCGAAACATGTCATTTTGATTCCATGATCAGTGCGTATCGGTGATTGTGCTTGCCAAGTGTTGATGATGACTCAAATGGTTAGGCCTTCTGCGGGTGATTGAGGTCAACGTTCCAATGGAATTGTGGAAATGATTCTTTCAGAAGTTTCAGGTCATCCTGTGTCAAAGGTCAAATGAAAATGAATGAATGACTATTAATCAACTTGTAGGACAATGTGAGGAGGATAAGTCACTATGAATTCACCCGCTGCCAGCAAATATGCAGAAACAACTCTGTAACTTATCAGTGACAGTAACAGCCATCTTACGAGCAGTAGATGATTTCATGCCAGTTTCTAGATCAGTACATGCCAAAATAAGACCACCATTTTCCCTTTGTTATTACCACATGTCAAAGGTCAAATGGATACGCTGTATGTGAATGACTACGAATCTGACATTGCAGGGGGAGAACTAGTCATCTTGACTTCATATCATTTTTAGGTCAGCACATGCCAAAGTTGAAAATCTTCATTCCCCTATGCTACAGCGGCTGTATGTCAAAGGTCAAATTGATTTACGTGAACTACAAATCAAGTTGTAAGGCATGGTAGATATTTAAAAAAATCATTGTTGCCAGTCTCTAGATCAGCACATGCCAAAGTAAACTACATCAGTATGTCACTGTTTTAAAGTATGAAGGTCAACTTATGTCAGAGGTCAAAGTTGAGAGATCAAATTGATATCATTTCAATGATTAAGTTGCACATTCCAAACCTTGATACATGTCTTAATTCAGATACATTTTTGTCTGGACATGATTGAACTGTGCATTCTCATGTACATGAATGTTTTCCCTTTTTACATGTTCTAATCTGCTTGAATAGACCACAATTTTCACTGAACAACAAAGTGAATGACTACATGAGGCAAGCTTTCTTATGAAATGAAATTTCTTTTTTGGCAAGTTTGCTGCTTATTTACTTATTCATGGTTGCAACCTTTATGTGAAAATCAGATGGACTTATTGGAAACATCTCACAAATTCAGTTATCCATGGATCATTGAGAGTAAATTTTGTAACAAACCCAGACAAAATGTCACTTTATAATCCCATTTTGTAACAAACCCCTCCAAAACAACCGTCATATAATGATATTTCGTCTCAAAACTTGTTCACAGATCTTTTTATTATGCTTAAAATCTGCTCTCTCTTTTCTTTGTATTGTTGCAATTACGGAGAGACCATCCTGAAATTCCCACTTCCTTACAATCTAGTCTTGAAGTGCAATTTTGTTGTAACTAACTACTGTCTAGAGCCAAAAGTTGCTTGACGTGTTAAATTGAATAATACAATTATGCTTAAAAGGTAGTACAAAGTTTTGGGAAATTTTGAAAAATGGGTGGATAGTGATTCTTTACAATTTTGATATATTTTGATGCCCCTGTGTATGTATCAAAAGCACTAGAAATTTTAGACCCTAAAACACTTCTGCTTTTGAGAAAAATTGAATATAAAGATTTATCAGTGCTCCGATAAATGATGATGAATTTCAAAAAGCTCCTTCGGCCGTACAATGGTAGCTGCGACCATGAAAATCTCAGAATATGTAGTTGTGGTATATAATTTCCAAACGGGAATAGCTGATCGGTTGATTTTAGTCAATAAATATTGTTTTATAGCTTAATTAATATCTTGACCTTGAGAGGGAGCTATTCAACATAAAGTGTTTATTATTTACAATTTCATGACTTTAGAGTCGATTTCGACCGCGACAACGATCACTGAATAATATAGGATCGCATATGCTTCGAATATGTTCATTTGAACCAAATTCATGACCCCATACCAAAACTTTGTATTACCTTTAATGTTGCATTTACAAATATATTGTAGCTACTCTTTAATCAGTCTGGTTTTAAGAACCTGAATGTTTTGACTATCAAATGTCCATTTTGTGTTATTGGTAGTAATAATTAAGCTTTTTATATTATGCCTCTGTTACAAAGTAGCCGGAGGCATTATGTTTTTGGGTTGTCCGTCCGTCTGTCCTTACATACGCCCCGTTCTCGTGATCACGTAATCTCAAGAACCAATGGATGGATTCCTGCCAAACTTTAGTCATTTATGTATCTTGCAGAGCCAATGATCTGATTAGATTTTGGGGTCAAAGGTCAAAGGTCAAAGGGCTCTTTATGTATGCAAAAATAGCTTGTGAATGCCTTCTTATTAGAACTGATGAATGGATTACTATCAAACTCAGGACATGTATGTATCTTGCAGAGCCATTGAACTGATTAGATTAAAGGGTCATAAGATCATAGACCAAAGGGTCATACATGTATATAAAAAATATCTTGTAATAACGATATTCTGCAGACCTACTAATGGATTACAATCAAACCTGAATTAGAAAAATTGCTGTAAGACAGAGGCATCATTTTCGACTGCGAGCAGTCAAACATCCATCTAGTTTGCCAAGTCAATAGCTCTATGTATAGAAAGAAGTCTTATTGAAAACGCTGCAAAAAGTAGTCACCAACAGGAAGAAGATGAATTAGACCTCGAATCTTTTCTTCAACTTAATCTGTCATTGAAAGTAAGTACTGGTATTTATCAAATATTACAAATGTCTAGAAGTTGTCGGTATAAAGGGGACAAATTCAAGACTAATTACCTCTAGAAGTTTGTAAATGAATTGTAGAAATATGCAAGAAATATTTTATTTCTAAATGTCAGACTACAGTTGTATATGGAATTGTATGCCAAAGGAAATTTGCTAATATTTAATAATCATTCAAATAGAAATCATCTTCATATATGTATATGTAGCAAAATGTTTCTTTTGTTTCTCAGGAGATATGTGAAACTAAATACATTGTGTTTACATGTGAAAGGGATAAAGCAGGAAGGATGCAGAAAAGGGAAGTTTGATAAAGGAATCAAAACTTAGACTACATGTATCTTTACCACAGTATATGAAAGGGTGAGGGCATGTAAAGCTCATACTTTTGTGACATGTACTTGTAGATTAAATATACAAGTTCTATTATAATTGTACATTTCAAAGAGAATGTACTAATACAGATCATTAAAGTCTTGTTCACATTGGAACCCACTGTAAAAAGACATTGCACATGAGCATGTGCTTCACATTTCTTATTACATAGACATATTAAAGTGAGTATGTACATGTACAAGACCTAATTTGTTACCTGCTGGAGTTTGAGTTGTCATGTGAACAAGCTTTTAATGTGTACTTTAAAGGAGAAGTCCTTGATGATATTAACTTGGCTTTAATAGAAGCAGACAAATTGAGAGAAACGGTACAGTGAAAGTTTGAGCAAATTTCGATTAAAAGTATGAAAGTTATGAATTTTTGAATTTACAATCAATCAAACACAAAATGGCAACTCTGTGATCTATCTTCTATCGTGCAAGGTCCCCTCCCAATTGCTCTCTAGCCAAAAAAAAAATAACCAGAAATTGAAACGTGTTTCTATGCAACCCCTGATTGAAAAAATCTATTTGTCATCAATAACGACAAATCTAGAATGTTATGAAATGTTGTGTACAGAGCAAATTGGAGAGGACCTCGCAAGGGATCCCTCCCTTTTATCTTCCCCACCCCCTTCTATTTCTCCCCAACCTCTCATTTATTTCTTTCTTTATTTATTTATTTATAATATTTTGACAGGGTAGCCCATTCACCAATAAGTAGTGGTCTTCCATGGGTCCCTGAATAAACGTGAACATATATACATCATTTATAACGTTTATACAGAACAGTTAAAAAATAATACTCGTCAGAAACGCCTTTCATCGCCCCTGGAAATAAAAGTAATTATACCAAAAAAAATAGTCTCTCATATGATGGGAATCGGCGGCGTTACATTATTAAAAAATATTCTAAGGGGGTACGTCACAATGTTGCCAATTTGTGTTTGATTTAGAAATTCATAACTTTCTTACTTCAAATCAGATTTTGCTAAAACTTTCACTGATCTATTATTATTTTTCTGCTTCTATTAACCCATAGCCTGCCATGAGGCTGCATGCACGCTACCTATTGAGTGCCATGTGCGTGCAAGGGCGCTTTCGTAAGAGCAGTTCTTGTTCATGCTCATTGGGCTGTGCTGTGTGTTTTGCACTCACCATTCATAGAACCTTCGCATTAATCAGATTATCTCCAAAACAACCTGGCACAGTGGGGAATAGCCCTGTGGCACGATAAGAGTTAAAACCAATTCAATATCAGGATGAACTTCTCCTTTAAAGTACACATTAAAAACTTGTTCACATGACAACTCAAACTCCAGCAGGCAACAAAAAGTCCTGTACATACTCACAGGAGTGATTTCAACCTGTCTGTTCACTCACAACAATCTTTTAGCACAGATAGTATTAATTCAATATGATCAAGTATAGTGTCATTTCGTGAAGCAAGGGTCATTCTCTGGCATTATTTTGTTCATTCTTCAAGGGCATGTACATCCTCATTGAAACCAAAACCAGTCTGCTGCAGGGCACTTCCGTTTGGAATTTATTCAAAGAAAAATCAAGCTTACTACCTCCTTAAACTATGAATGCTCATCGATCAAAACTCCGGACTCAGAAAGGAATAGCTGCCAAAGCTTTAAATTGCCAGTGTTTGTGTTTATATCATCTCTCTCTCTCCCTCATTTTCTCTCTCTCTCTCTCTCTCTCTTACACACTTTCTCTCTCACACTCCTTATCTCTCTCACTCTTTCTATCTAAGAGTATGTTTATGCTCAACTTTTTCTGGCCAGAATCAGGCATGTGTTACGCGTTTAGTTTAAAACACGGTTGCGTCCCTTCTCACTTTTGTAGAATCACCAAAAAACAGCGATCACGATCACCGATCGTAAACTCACAAAAAGGTGCGTTTACGATCAGCGATTCTGCAAAATCTGTGATTCTTGGGAAGCATAAATGCACAATCATTTGTAAACGCGTTTAAATGGGGTCAACGCACTGACCTCAAGTGGGTCTACATACCATGCGCAGTGCAGGTTTGCGAATCCAGCTGCAAGACCACCCAGCCAGAATTGCCTGGAGGAGCCAGAGAAGTGAGCATAAACAGTACCGTAGAACTGCGATAACGATGAGCGTTTACGTTGAGCGTTTCAAATCGCTCATTCTGCTTTCGAAACTGAGTATAAACATACCCTCTGTCACTCTCTCTCTCTCTCTCTCTCTCTCTCACTCCATGAACTATACATTCAGGGGTTATCCTATTTATAATCTCTTGGGTGTTGTGAACTTGTTTACTTTTTGGTTTGTTGAGTTAATGTCTTGCTTTCATAAATTCTTTTGAGGAAGGAAATAAGATTGTGATTAGGGAATCAAATGTGTACCAATAATCTATGAAATTCATGCGTAAAGGTTCCCACCTCCCCGGCTAAAGTGTACATCCATTGTAAGAAGCAATCTGTAATGTTCGAATGCTCACAAACTAGTGCGTGATGATGCCATTTTGAATAGTAGATGATCCTTAAAAAAATGGAACAATTGAAAAATACATACACAGTAGCAGATAGTATAAATGCCAATTTATCAAAGAGCTGTGACAATCAATGGAATTTAATTTGTGGGAATCCTTTTTTTTTGGTCTCTCTCTTGTTTTAACAGAAATTTTGTAATTTTATTTTTTGTAAGCAAATTTTTACACTGGAATTGACATTTTCTCAAATTTTAGATGAAAAAGTACTGTGGAGCACAATTATATCTCTCTAAATTGGGTGCAAACGACAACATGACATGAATGTAATTGTTTTGTTGGCAATGAGGAGTTATACTGAGAATATGTATTCATTTCCAAGTATTAGAGGTGTCGTGGTCTAGCAGATATGTCGCCCGACTGTGGATCACATGGTTTGCGGTTTGAGTCCTGCGGCACCACTCATATCCTTTGGCAAGATATCAACATTTGCCACACTGCACCCAGGTGAAGAAAATGGGGACCTGGTAGGAAGAAATTCCTTGAATGCTTGAGCGCCTTATCATGGCAGCTCAGCTAAAGCAAAGGAATTAATATGATACCTAAGTTGTATTAAGGGCAGTAGAGTATATTCATATAGTAGCTCCGCTGTATAAATTAGACCTATTACTATTATTATTATTATGCTTGTTGTGTGGTATTCTTTAGATGAGTAGGGTAGTGCATAATAATGCTTACACGTTGCTCTGAAATAGGTAGAATGTATTACTTCACCTTTTGCATAGATCACTAATAAGACACTTGAGAACATGTATTCTGTATAGAAAGGTTTTACTTTCAAATCAGATGTTTGTTTCTTGTGCTGTTTTGCTCTGAAATTGGGGGATTAGTGTTAATAATTTTCTAAATTATGAGGGTTTATTAAACTTTCCATTCTGATATGAGTCTGTGTAAATCCCTTCCTCACATAGAACTATAGAACTTAAAGGCTTGTAGTAATACATTTAGACTATCAGATAAGCATGGGCCCTGTTTCATAAAACATCTTATCAATAACAAGTTACATGTACAATAAATGTTATAAGCTATATACTGGAATCGTGGCATTTGATTGGCTGAGAGCAAATTTGTCTTCAAAAATGTATCATTTGTTACTGATAACTAGTTTCATGAAACTGGGCCCTAGTTTAATAGATAGTCCCCTCATTTACAAAGCACTATTCTGTACATATGACTGCCAATCTGTAACAGAATGAACAAACAAAATGAATTCAGTCATGAAATGAAAATTAGAGAGATTTGGTTGACATGATTTTAGTCTCTTCATTTAGTCTAATACGCAGGAATGGCAGTTTTACATGATATGTTATTCTTTATTTTCTTCATACTCCTTGTCCCTTATCCAATAGAAAGCTGGGTCAATTTTTTTTTTATAGATAACTCGTACACTTTATTAAAACCTGGAGTAAATTTAGTACACTTTTATGAGTACCAGTCCAAGTGTTATTCTCTACTATTTTATGCCGTCGTCAAAAATGTATTATTTTCTTGCCTTGAAATTGTTTCAAAGAACATTGAATTCTTCATGCATGTAATGTACATGTGATGACATTTTTTGAGTTCTTTGATAATCCACATCAGTATTTTCTTCTTGTTTTCATACTTTATTCAGATGTTAATTTTTATCAATGTAAATGAAAAGTATTTGATGATGCTGATGATGATGAACAGCATTTGTATGGCGCCATATATCTGTTTCAGATAACATTCATTTGATTGTCATCTAGAATGTAAGATTATCAGGGTAATTGAATTTAATCATTTCAATGATTTGTTGCTGATGATCAAATTTTGAGAGACATTTAGTTTTGTTTTGTGAATATGTCATGTTGGTCAGAATCACATTCAGAATAACATTTAGAATACTATAATGATATCTTATGAAGATTTACATACATTATTTTCATTTGAATATCAATTCAATTCTGGATTAAGTCTATTAAAGTAATACAAATGTTACACATACACTGCATACGATGTTATGAATACTTCATCGTGAAATTACTTGTATCATATTTTTTATTTTCTACTTTGGCAAACTGCATGAGAGTCTGTTGTTCAAGGATTTGCCTGTTTTGTCGTATTAAACCATGCACCAATAACTTCAAATTAATTTCCATTTATCCTTATTTATTGAGGAAATGGCCAAAACAAGCATGGATTATATATTTACACCATGATTCATAGGAATCTTCTCGCATATAGCAAGGGGGAAATGAAAGCATTGGGGTGTTGGTGCAAGGGATTTAACAGAATTGTGACAATCACTTTGAGTGGTATAAATTTGATAGATTTCAACATAATATTTCCTCATTTGCTTGTACCTAATATCATCATCTCCTGAGAGCAAGAAGGCCACAAGCACAGCGCTAATGCTGTTCTTGCATTCTATACCCCTTGATAATATGTCATCAATTTGAAAAGTTCCTTTTTGTTCTGTGTCAGTACTAGTTATGATAGAGAGCTACAGATGCATGGATATGTATCAATGCTCTATAAACTTCACCAAAAACATATTATCAACTTTGGAGCGAGAGCCAGAAGGGCATTAACTCAAATGCTATAACACAGAGTTAAAACCCTTCTTGCTCTGAACAGACAAAAAATAGATATACTTCAGTTGATGCCACTCAGAATCTCCTACAATAAAAGTATATCAAGTTGTATATGCTTTTAATTAAATTTTCTCCCCCTCTTGAGTCATTATAGTTCATGGATATTTTGTGTATACTTTGTGCACTTCACACATGTCATTGTAAGACAGTATTCAATCTCTGTATAATACACAAAATGTGTTTGTAATTTTTATGTTGTTATGTCTTTATCAAATAATAGAATGAATTGACCTGCTAGACTGATAAATTAGAGGAAATAAAAATATGAACATTTCTGGAAAAGATGGAGAACTTCTCTGAAAGAATATGATGTCATTTTCATAACTGGTATGTCAGATAATTGTTAAATGATTTTGTTGTAAAAAGTGTCACAAACATTTTTAAAATCATTTTGTCCTCTATTAAATGTCAAAATGAACAAATTTTGAATCTGTGATGATTATGTGTTGGTAAAATTGCCAATGTGGCTTTGGACAGAAAACTTCACTTTTTGTAGAGAAAATGACTTGAACTTCAGAAGATTTTGAAAATATTGTGATGTATAATACATGTATATGCTGAGAGTATATATACTATGTAAATTTGTGGATATTGTACAATGTATATCTTATTATCAGAGAATTTATCAATTTTTCAATATATGTGTATCACATGCTATCACTATTCAAAATGAGATAATGTCGTGCTAATGCAAAGTAAATGTTTCAATTCACCGAAGATAAAGTGTTTATTGCCCTTTGTGTACATTGTACATTCATCTCAGGATTACACCAAGAGCAGCTTCCCCTCCACCTCCTTCTCCCTCCTCCTCCCTCCTCCTCCTCCTTCATCATCAATTATCACTATCATCATCACCATCATCCTACATCATGCAAATCATCCCGTCCTTCTTATCAACCTCCGCCATCCTCCTCCTCCTCCACCATCGTCCAAACCATCCTCCTTCTTATCATCCTCCATCCCCATCACCCCCCCCCTTCTCCTCCTCATCAACCTCCTTCATGCCACCCATCCTCCCCTCCTCCTTCTCTCCCTCCACATCCATCATTATCATTATTATCATCAATTGTCACCACCATCAGAACTGTTTCATCCTCCCTCTCCTTCTTATTCTCCTCCATCATCCCAACCATCCTCCCCTCCTCCTCCTCCTCCTCTTCATCATCATCCATTAGCATAATCATCATCGTCATCCCATGTATAATGTTAGGTCATCTCTCCACCTTCTCTTCTGCCTTCCT
Organism: Hemicentrotus pulcherrimus; assembly: GCA_003118195.1. NCBI lineage: Eukaryota > Metazoa > Echinodermata > Echinoidea > Camarodonta > Strongylocentrotidae > Hemicentrotus > Hemicentrotus pulcherrimus. The sequence continues at coordinate 52,067 of BEXV01001687.1, forward strand.
CTTCTTCTCTTTCCCATCCTTGGTTGCCATTCTGTTAAATNTCCTCCTCCTCCTCCTCCTCCACCATCGTCCAAACCATCGTCCTTCTCATCATCCTCCTCCATCATCCACATCACCCCCCTTCTCCTCATCATCCTTCTTCATGCCAACCATCCTCCCCTCCTCCTCTCCATTCACATCCATCATTATTATTATCATCAATTATCACCACCATCAGAACTGTTTCATTCTCCCTCTCCTTCTTATTCTCCTCCATCATCCCAACCATCCTCCCCTCCTCCTCCTCCTCCTCCTCCTCCTACTCATAATCATCCATTAGCATAATCATCATCATCATCATTATCATCCCTCTTCATCTACCTATCTATCTATCTATCTATCAATCAGGCTATAGTTCACCCAGACGTTGGACAAAGCCCTCCTCACAACATTTCCATTTCTTCTGTCTCTAGCTGTCCTAGTCCAAGAGGCCGTTCCCATGTATGATGTTAGGTCATCTCTCCATCTTCTCTTCTGCCTTCCTCTTCTTCTCTTTCCCATCCTTGGTTGCCATTTTGTTAAACGATTTGTCCATCTTTTGTCCTGAAGTCTTGCTACATGCCCAGCCCATCTCCACTTTGATTCTCTGACTTTCTCCATGATGGCTTCAACCTTTGTTTTCTGGCGTATGACTTTGTGACTGATTTTGTCTTGCAGAGATAAATGCGACCTCTTTCTCTCCATAGCTCGTTAGGTAGTCACAAGCTTCTGTTCTAGATCCTTTGTCAATGACCATGTTTCTGATCTATATGTCATAGTTGTTAGAATGCATTGGTTGAACATTCTTTTTCTTAGTGACATGGGTATGTTTTTGTTTTTGTCCCTTTTCATCATTCATCATCAATTATCACCATCATTACTTTTTCATTGTCCTCCTCATCAATCCATCACCATCGTCACCACCACTATCACTCCTTTACCATTATCATCCATGAAATGTATACAAACAAAAGTGGTCAAGATATTCTCATAACATTTTAACAACACGACAAAACATACCTGTATACTGCGGCTGGTTGATGTTGAAAGCATAATGGTGAATCAATATCGAGCCAAAATTGCGAGAGGACGTGATCCATTGTAGATTGAATGCAGACAAAATTGAAAAACAATTTGTGAGCTTTTTCGTTCTTTTTAAGTTAGTGTGGAAGAATATCATTCACAACAATGTCCCCTGAAAAGGATTGCTTTTCAAATGCCCTCATATTCAAAATAAGTGTCCAGTGCATGTGAGTTTTAGCAAGTCTGGGTGGATTTCTTATCATTTTGATGATTAAAAAATCTCACAGTATACACCAATACTTTCATATGTGCTTAATAATGATCCACCTTTTCCAATTACTTCCTGACACAGTTTCTCTCACAATGCAATCGCATGAAAACAACTCGAATTTGCCTATAAAGGAAGATGAAAATGAACATTTTGTTGATTAAAATCCAAATCAAAACATTCCGATGGGCAGCTCAGACACACAATTACTCATTACAATCACGTGCGTTTGTTTTTATTCCTTTTCTTTTATTTTGTCCAAATACGAATTTGCGTCTCTTGCACAGGAAACGAAAGAGAAACAAGCAATACATACTCTTGAACACGCGTACAGCGTAAACCTGTATTTATACAATGTAATACTTGCTCATGTTATCTTTATTTTATTCTCACTCATCTTTCCTCATTTTTTTTGTTTTTTTTTAGCACTTTTTTAGTCAAGATTTTATCTTAAATACAATTGCGAGGTGAAAATGTACTTTACACAACAGTTTTAGTACTTGATTCTACATGAACTTCACAAAGTCTTGGTTTACATTGTTTAACATAATGCTGTACATTTTTATAGGTAATCAATTCAACAACATTTCTACATTTAAATCGGTCTCTGTGCTCGACTAAGAAAGTATTTGGCAATAATATACAGGTTTATTCTCGGCTCAATGCCAATCTCGCACTCCGAGAAATAAATAAAACCAAAGACGTCCTTAAATGCTACACAGCTTTATCGTTATCATAATAGGCACTGTGAAAAAACGTGAACATGAACAAATAAATGTCTAAGTTATAGAAAAGAACAATCCAAGATTTTATCATAATATCATACACATTATCATACAGCATGGATATTCCATCACATTTGCAGCCAAGTCTTGGGGTTTATGTATTCACAAATTAATGTTATCACGACACATGCAGTTCAAGCTCATTGGTAGATTTGTAATAGCAGGAATCGTTTTCATAACTCACTTGATCCTTTCTCAAATTCTTCTTGTCAAATTCAGCAGATGTGATGTCAATGTGTATTAGAAGCCGACATGGTATAAATTGTAACACTTAACTTCACTCATTATCCATCCAAGTATCAGAATCTTTCTTTATGCAAACTTCAATAATCAGACAATTTCCTGTAGAAATAGCAAGTTGTTTAAAGTTATGTCATGCACAAAATAGTAGCCAGAGACTTGCATTTTCACATGGAGTTGTTGTTGAAAATACTGTACATGATTTATAGACCTAAAGACCTAGAGATAAAATCATGCATTAAAGATAATTGTCGTGCAAAAATGATGTTACTGGAAGTGCATCCACGCTATAGTGCACTGTACAGCAGAGAAACATCGTGCAATCTACATGGAAACTTCTGAGTTACAGACTATGTCTTGTACTGTACTGTGAATATAACACATTGGAAAGTTGAATACCACACTCTACAGATCAGTCTCCATTCCAAAGTAAAGATACTGGTGACAAATTTTGTACTTTACAACCAAACAAATTTTCCAGCTTGCAATGCATTTTCTGTTGTATCTTTCAGTAAGTGAGAAACACATAGAGAAAGCTAAATGCCTATCATATGCCCAAATGCACAGCATTATCATTAGATTAAACAGTTCATCGTAATACAATTAAAGAATATCACCATTAATCAAATAAAATGAATAAGACTGAATACATGCAATAAATGTACCAGTAAAAATTTCTATACTATAAGGAAGACTGCATGCAAAACTAATAGAAATTATTCATCCAACATTAAGAACATCTAAACAAGAAACAAAACTCATTGAACTGACATTTCCTCTGTTTGGAGCCAGAAGGACGTTCAACTATCTCCTGGCTCCAAGCATTTCTTTACTTATCCCTATATTGGTGATGAAACAAAATCACACAGATACTAGACTACATAGACTGGTAACAAATGAAAGACTACTTCTCATGAACTTGTAGAAAAGAGAACTCCTGCAGGCTCTAAGCGTTTAATCAGTAAGACTGCAACATGGACACAAAAGCAAGAAATACTACCAATAAGTTTTATAACATCTCACTAATTCTCTCAGAACCGCAGAGTTTCAAACAATTATCACCTTGAAGGCGATAGAGAACACAATCATAATCCAATTCAATTTTCATATCATACAAAAAACAACACTGACAATAACAAAAATATTCACGGCATGGTGCTTGGGTGCAAATGCATACAAAAGTGCGTCTTGGAGATTAGGAACTGCATAAACTTTATAAAAATAACATTGATTGAATTAGGTACTCTCAACTTTATCTACCGCATGTTTCAAAGAAGAGGAGCACCATTTAAACAAGTGGTGACAAACAATTTGCTGAATTGCACTGTACATATTTCTATTTGCGCAAAAATTAATTTTTACACAAGATAACAGGGTCAAACATGTGATCAAGATCAAATTGGACTGTTTTATCATACAACTTATATGCAAAATGGCTGTAGGAGCTGTATTGAGAAAAGGTCAGTCTAGTTTCTGTCCTCAAAACTGTGCTTCTCTGTAAATACAAGACAGTAGTAAAGGTGGTCATCATCTACTCTTGATCTTCAAGTCCAAGACTTTGGGTATCTCTTCCTCTTTTTTTTCTCTTGTTTCAATCTGATTATTCTAAAATGCAAATCAGTCTCTCATGCCCTTGATTTTTAAGTCAAACAGAAATAGACTTCAGGCTCCAGCTTGTGTTCTACTCTCGATATATAACACCATCAATCTCTTATGATGTTAGTCTCCACATAAAACATTCATGCATGTGTTACTACCTCACAGATCACATACTACTAGACAACACCTCAAGTTCAAAAGCTGCATAGCCATCACATGTAGAGGTGTGGTCGTGGTTGTGGGTTCGATCCCCGACACAGCACCAATGTCCTTTGGCAAGGCATTAATCTACACTTGCCACTCCATACCCAGGAGAGAAATGAAGACCTTGTAGGATGACAAAAGTTAGTAATTGCCATATGCCCTCACGGTGACCATATGTTGGGAATACTCCCCAGGGAGAGGAGATGGTGCACATTGTGTACGAATGAATCCGATGACTGGCATAATAATATATGTAAAGTACTTAAAGATGTTATTTCGTATTAAGCGCTGCATGAATCCAGATTATAAATATTATCAAATATCATTATCATTATTCATGAGTTCTGGTATGTATGTTCAAGTCTGAGTGGGGGAAAGACTGCGCCTATGATGTGCAGGCCAGACTTCCCTACAGACAGGCTACTCGATGTTACCGAGACGTGTGTATTGTGTTGTGTTGTATCAAGTATTGTCAAAGTCTAATCCAGCCGTTCCCTCATTTTGTCTCATTTTGTCCACTTCTGAAACCGTTCAAGTTATGGAAGATAGTCATTGCATCCGTATTTTCCCATTTACCATGAGAACAAATGTACAGATATCTTTCCAAACCAGTATTTCATGCCCTGGCAAATGAGAATTAAAGAGAGCTCACAAAGAGTGACTGAGTATTGTTTATCAAGTCACATGGCTTGAATGATGTTGATAATATATCCCCAAATTTAGAATAAGAGTAGGATGGATTCTTATTAATGAAGGATACAGAAAGTTGTTCTTATAATACAGTGATCTTTCTATGATGTGTAACTTCTGAGTAAATGTGCATATTTTTCATAAGACATCCCCTAGCAGGCAGATTTCTCCCTATTCACTGATGCACTTCTCAATTGTCTGTGTTGCATATCACTAATGAATGGGTCTATATCATCATTATGAATAACATGCAAAGCAGTAGGAGATACTTCTGCATGTCTTTGGTATGTTTCAGTATGTTTTCAGAGTAAATGAGCATATTTTTCCTAAACCACCCCCTCCCTAACAGGCAGGTTTCTCCCTATTCACTGATGCACCTCTCCATTTTCTGTTTTACATGTCTATTAAACCCATGAATGGGTCTCTATCATTAGATAGGAGATTCTTAAGCATTTCTTCAGTTTGTTTCAGCAAGAGACACCAATAGTTTATTTTCAAATGTCAAAACCAAGTTCCAAACACACACACATGCCCTTTCACCAACGTGCTTTCAAGTCGTTAAACAGCAATCATGTGGCCTCACCACAGAGCTAGCTAGAGTTCGAACTGTCCTCAGGGACACATCCTTTGAAACAAGCTATCTCTAGAGTTTCTTTCGAGCTTAAATGGGCCTATAGTTTGATGTCTTGCTTCATTCTAGTCTATTTATCAATGTGTTCGTAGCTCAGTGGCATCTAGCATGAGTCTATTGTAGTCTGCCACTGCCTGCTACCCTGATCGATGAATATCTAAATTCCAGGCCTAACTTACAGTCAGCATCCTACACATTCTCCATACCCCTTCCAGCAGTGCTATGTGACTAGAACAGCAGAGGCAGCACAGAATTGAACCTTTGGGACTACATGAAAGCATATTTTTTTTTAATGAATACAACACAAATCACATTGAAAACAAGGTCATTCTTCAGATAAAGTCAAAGCAGAGAAAAAAAGAAAAAAAACATCAGTCAAATCTTCATCATAGTCACTGTAAGTAGTAAAATTCAGTAGAAACGGATTCTCATAATCCTCACAAATTTGCATAATTTTGAAACAGGCGGTTTATACCAGAACGCGCGTTTCTTCACCAAAAACGCACTTTCTTTGAAAAACTTCAAACAGTGCCATTTGTCAGGCCCTCTTTGGATTCCTGTTCAGTCGAGACAGGTGCGTCGTTCCCCTGCTTGCCCTTGGCAGGAAGGCGCTCCGTGTCGCTGCCCGTCATGTTCCCGTTCGTGTTAGGCCCGCCCCTCGGTCTCGGTCGACTATACCGCCCTCTGCCTCCTCCTCCTCCTCCTCCTCCACGCTGCTCTCTCTGCTCTTGTGGGGGTGGTTTGCTGTTTGCCGATGCACGGCCGTTGGGCATGTCGGCATTGGGCCTCGGGGGTCCCGATGTCCGCTGCTCCCCGGCAGAGTTGTCGTCCCGTCCACTGTTACTGGGATGTCCATTGGAGCGATTTCTAGGACCTGGTGAGATAAACACAACATAGAGATAAAGGTATCACCATTGGCTTATCACACTCTGGACACCACTGGTATAGTTTCAATGGGGTGGGGGGAAGGGGGCTGCATTTCAAACCAAAACTTGCAGAAGTATTTGAACACCTACCGCTATAAACATAAAATTTGCCCATTATTTTACTGCACTCAGCAAAAAAGAAAGTGGAAACTATTTACAATAAAGATTTTCACATAAATATTTAATTCAAAGGCTGTCTGTACTGGTTTGGTCAGAAGCGATTAGACCACCCAGCGAGGTCACTGACAGATGCCTATCTCATCAACTCAACTCTCAATTAACATAAGAAAAAGAGGATCATGGGGGACCAACAGGCTCAGATTTGGGCAGTTTATGTATAGAGGGAGCAAGTAGCTACAAGTAGTACAGTGGGGCTTCAACTTACCTTTCATATATCAAAATCGACCTAAATTAATCCTATTAAAGATGATATGCTATCAGAATTATACCATTAGCAGATGAGTGAGCATAGCCATGTAACATTAAAAATGGGGCAAGTGCCTATTCAAATGGTGATAAACTTTTATATCTTGTAAAATCAAATCAAAAGTGAAGAAAAAATAACAATCACGAGAAACAGGAGAGGCATCTTGACCATGCTTGTCAAAACCATGTAGTCCAAAGACTACAATTGACATCTTCCTAAGACGCAAATTTGCAGACTGAATGGAGCTGCCATTTTTTTAATTACAAGTAGTCATCGTTTTGGCGATTACTGCCAACTACTGGCATTCTAAAACTCTAGACATCGAAGCTGTTACAGGTAATTTTCTCTCTTTTTTACAGAATCAGAGTGAATGCCCTCAGGCCCGATCCGAAGAGATAGTTTGATGGCTGTACCTGATGGTCGTCTGTTGAACTGAGGTGATCCCGTCTTGCTGGTATCTGTATCTTCCTCTTTATCACCGCCTTGTTTGACACCCTTTGGTCTCCTCTTCTTAGGCTTCTTAGTAGGCCTCCTCCTGTTCTGCTGGTCATCTGGAAGGTCAAAGATCAAGAGTCATAGGTCAATGCCGATACTAATGATAATTACAGTGCTGATAATAACAACCTCTGGTATAGCATGCATGTTTGTCTTGCTACTGGAACTATTATTCCTAACGTTTCAAATTTTAACTTGGGTGGAGGCCAGCAATATTGCCAAAGGAAGCTTGGCTAAGATTGAAACCTGTAACCTGATCTCTACTAGCCTCTATCTCGCCTCAAGTTACCACCAGCCTCACTCTTCCCCCCCCCC
>BEXV01001687.1:61297-80156 GCA_003118195.1 Hemicentrotus pulcherrimus
ATCACCTGAAAGCCCTACTCGGCTCTCATGACTGGTGGTCTTCCGCCACCACCACGATAGGGTGCTCTCCCTCGCCCCCTGAATGACCCCCTCCCCAACCACAAATGATCCCCTACTATCACCTGAAAGCCCTACTCGGCTCTCATGACTGGTGGTCTTCCGCCACCACCACGATAGGGTGCTCTACCTCGCTTCCTGAATGACCCCTTCCCTGCCCACAAATGATCCCCTACCATAACCCAAAAGCACTACTCACCTCTCATGACAGGTGGTCTTCCGCCACCACCACCACCACGATAAGGTGCTCTGCCTCGCCCCCTGAATGACCCCCTACCACCGCCACCCCTCCTGTAGCGAGGTCCATCATCATTACGCCTGTAACCCTGGTCATCTGAGACTGCAGCTCTATCCGCCCATGAACTTGATCTGGGCTCCTCCCTCTCTGATCCACTCCGACTTGTATCTGAACAAATAGTCAAGAGAAGAGATGCATGGAGTTCAAAAGAATTTGTAACAAAGACGATTTCATGAGTAATTGAATGTCCATGTTAATAAATGAAATACAAATCGTCAAATTCTAAGTGAAAATCTTCAGAGCAATCTACTATTAAATTCTGTCGTATGTGTGAAAATTGTCGAAGGAGACCTAAACAAAATGAGCCTTCATGTGGATTAATACTTTTGCTGAAACTTAGGGAATCCTTAGAATCCTTTAGGATTATATTTTAAATCAAGAGACTTTAGAGTAAGACTTAAAATTCAGTACATTAGTACATTTTACAGAATAACATATAGGTTCCTTTCCTGAGGCCACCATCACGTTCAAGCTTTAGTTTAAGATGGCAGTCTCCTACATTTTTCAATTTTTCAATGATTTTTCACCTATTAATGTTTTTAAAAGGAATAATTGTTCAATCGATTTAAATTATGAAATGACCATATATGTATTTTGACTTTTGTTAATAATATATAAGTACCTAGTTTGTTTGCTACTTTTTATTATGTTGTAAAATGCAGAAATAAAAATCAAACAAACAAACAAGACACCTATATTTAAGAAATCAGACAGCAATTTGTTACCTGTAAATGATCTCCCCCTTTGACCACGCCCCCTTCCTGGCATCCCTCTACCGCCGGACATGCCCCTTCCTCTGCCTCTGTAACCCCCATGGTCGTCCAGTGACTGGTCTGACCCATAACCCCTGTCCCCTCTCCTCTCTCTGCCCATGGCTGGGTAGGTACCGGCAGAGTGACCCATTGAACGTAGCTGCTCATCGATGTGCAGTCTCTGGATACGCAGGTCCTCCATGTCCTACCAAAAGAAAAGGTCAAAATTCAAAACAAATGCATTAAAATTAAGCATTTATTCTCCATTTGGAAATTTGTTTTTCAATGGTAACAGATTACAAATCAATTTACAGAAAGGAAAACTCATAGTCGTAGACAGTCACAGGAGTGGTAAAATACATTCAAAATAGCTTTAGTTGGACAATTAAAATGAAATTAGTTTTGTACAATGAGGAAGAATTCCTACATAATGTAAATTACATTCACATTTCTTATCTAGTCAAACCTGCTTCAGTGACCACCTGTCTACAAAGACCACATGTTTTGGTTCCCTTGAAAATGGTTTCTCATTAAAACATGTAATAAAGGAAGCTGTACATAAAGACCACCTTTCTTGACTCCGTTGGGTGGTCTTTATAGACAGGTTTAACTGTACTAGAATTCACCAATTAATTTCTTGTCTTGTATTCTTTTCACTCTCCAACTCTTACAATACACATATCTGTTTTGAAGCCAGAAGAGCCCTAACTCATAAACACAGATTTATTAAATGCACTCATTGGTCTGTACAGATGATATTATAGAGCGATTTTTATTTGATTGCAATCAAGTTTAAATTTCAGCTAGATGCTTTGAAGTTCAGTATCTAATATAAAATTACATATAAATTGAAAATGTAAGGAAAGATCCAACACTAATTGTTTGCCTTAAGTTGCAATACCCAAACCTATTTTAAAAGTCATGTTTTTGTCCTGCTTTCAGCGTGTATTCTAGTGTATGTATGATCACAATTTTCTTCCTTGTTCCTACCAATAAATGGTGGAAGGAAATTCTTTCATCAGTTCGACATTAAAACCTACACACCCACCTTGAGATGTGCTAGATGGTACTCCAAGAGAATCTTAGCATTTTCAATAGCATCTTTGGTCCCAACGAAGACAAACGGAACCACCCCATCATCCTCCATCTGACCTCTCTCGTTGTCGCCTTTGACCTTTACCCTCACGACCCCTGACTTGTCTACAATCTCTTGGATGACACGCCCATTCTTGCCTATTACTTTGCCTGTAAAAAAAACATAGAATTTGTGAAGAATATTAGAATACTACTTTAAAATTTCTTGTCACATAAATACAAGATAAAAAGTAATAAAACACACATTTGATGCTTCCACAAACTATAATATAATACAATTTTATTTGTTTTAACCGTAAGACCAAGGGGTTTATCAGTATGTAGTGAGATCAATAGCTGTGCCTTCATCAGCGTGTATTGTGGAGATCAATAATAAAACCAACACTGTTACTTCATACAAAGAGTTTTGAGATGTCATTCCTACATTGGCTTTGAAGTTCAAACATATACAATTTATCAAGGATTTCAAACATGAAATTTATCAAGCAGTCACGGACTGTTTCTTGGTGGTAAAGAGTCTAGAAATAAGTATCTTCAGTTTGTTTTTTATTCCAATTTTGGTGATGAGTTCAGCTGAGGAGCAAGCCTGTTCCAGGTTGAGTTATTGTGCCGTACTATACCTTGCAATGAATCTTTAACTAACTATAGCCGCCAAGAGCAACAAGAAAGCAGTAAGATCCTAAGAAGGTAGACATTGGTAGCTAGCTTCCTACCTATTAAATGTCTTGGTACTGTGATATAATCATCAGAGAATTCCAGCATACTTCTGGCTTTATTCACAGCTTCTGGGGTCTGTAAATAGAACAGGGCAAGGAGAAATTACCTAATTTGGAAAAGTAAAACATTACACAAAATGATGTGATGACAACCTGATGGCACTCTTCTGTACATGACAGCTCACACACTCATGTATTCAGAATTATATAAACTATAAGCTAGAACTACTACAAACTTTTTTTTTCTTGATCTAACAACATTACTGTGCTTTTTGTTACTTGCAGTATAAGCATCTGTTTTCATTCTATTTTGATTTCACTATCCAATCTTCTTCATCCAAATCTAAGAAAAGATATGTAAAACCAATATCCGTCCCTGTTACAACTGTCATCACCACTATCAATTTTACAACATTTACATTATAAACTTTACTATATCTATTATCATAATCGCCATCATAATTACCATCACTATTTTCATCAACATCATCATAGTCATCACCATACACATCAAGATCATTATTGTTATAGTGCTCACCACCACCACCACCACCACCACCACCACCACCACCATCATCATCATCATCATCATCATCATCATCATCATCATCATCATCATCACCATCATCATCACCATCATCACAACCACCACCACCACCACCACCACCACCAACACCAACATCATCATCATCATCACCATCACCTTCATCATCATCATCATCATCATCATCACCATCACCTTCATCATCATCACCATCATCATCATCACCATCATCACAACCACCACCACCACCACCACCAACACCAACATCATCATCATCATCACCATCACCTTCATCATCATCATCATCATCATCATCATCATCACCACCATCATCATCACCATCATCACAACCACCACCACCACCACCACCACCACCACCACCAACATCATCATCATCATCATCATCACCATCACCTTTATCATCATCATCATCATCATCATCATCACCATCATCATCATCACCATCATCATCATCATCACCATCATCATCATCTCCACCACCACCACCACCACTACCACCATCACCACCACCACCACCACCATCATAATCATCATCTTCATCATCACCATCACCTTCATCATCATAAATAAAGTCATTATGATTATCACCATTACAGCCATCTACTTTCTCCGCCTCCTCACCATCATCATCATCATCTAATCCTCATCATTACCAGAATTCCATGCATCTTTATTATCATCATCAATCTCCTCCCCCTCATCGTCCTTACTTACATCTCCATAAACTCTGAATGTGCATGTGTTTTCTTCCAGGTCCACTCTCTTGACGCCTTCCACCTTCCTGGCATTCATGATGTTAGCACCATGGCTACCGATAGCCAACCCCATCAACTCTTCCTTTACCTCAAACTCTTCCATGCATGCATCCGTCTGATGCTTGGTCACCTGCAAGGCATAATGCAAGATTAATCATCTGGGACCCATTTCATAAAGCCTTTTTTTTTTCAATGACAAGTGTAAAAAATCAGTGACAAATCTGTTGATAACCAATCAGAAGCAAGAATTTCAGTAGCTTATAACAAAAACTGTAATTTGTCACTGGTGACAATTTTTGTGAAACGCCCCCCTGGTGGAAACATTGTGGCTCAGTGGCAGACCAGTGGTCTCGTAACCAGGAGGTTCTGGGTTCAAAAACAAAGCTAGTGCCCTTTGGGAAGGCATCAATCCTCATTACCGAGTCCCTTGGAGAGGACTAAAAGCCATTGGTCCGCTGGTTGCTTACTTTCAATCATACATACAGTATGCTTTGTTTATAGCAGTCAGGTAAAACAAAAACAATGAACCAAAAGCCAGTCCCTACTCTACATTAAAGTCTATTGCAGGGCAAGTCTAAGCTATTTTATCCAACACTCTACAGCCAATATCTAAAATGTTCATATATCTGATTATTGTACAGCTTGAATTGGACCAAATGAAGATCAAATAAAGATCAAATGAAGATCAAATAAAGACAAAATATGAAGGAAAATTATAAATTTCATGTAAATTGATGTTCATAATCTATACTACTTAAAAATTATTTAGGACATTACATGACTAATAAACTAAGATTAGCCATCAATCATCATGTGTACTGTGGACAATGTTTTACTCTACTTATACTAGATCTTTTATCCATACAAAAAATTATGTGAGGTTGCTTGAATAAGTTACCTATTGTATTTCACAATGAAAGTTTTTGCTTCAAGTTAACTCAATTTTGCAGATTTTTACAAGAAATAATACCAGCCTTTACATGTACATAATGGAGCAACTCTTGGTGAAATACTACTTAGCTTGTAACACAACATGAAACATTGGTATGACTCTCATCAGTTATAACATACTCTACATCACAGGTGGCCAGCCTTCTATAGCACCCGGGCCACAGCTAACGATTGGCATAACTTGGCTGGCCGTAGGTGGTCTTNCTGCAATTTTGCAAAAACAAACAAGCAAACAACAAAGTCAGTGGGGAAAAAAATCAGGCTTACTATTTTTATTGTGATTTCTGGGGCTGCATTTGATGGACAAGTTTCAGCAAGTAAGACCGGTCACTATATTTGTCAAGTCATTGTTTTCTAGCCTCACCCTGTAAATCTCAATTTTTGCTAGATGCAGTGTGTCATAATGTCTTGCTATGTTGTTAACCTTCATTACATTCACACTCTGGTGACAAATGAGGCAAAGTGGTTTACCTTTCTCTTCTATGAAGAAATACTTCAGAGACCAATCTGATTTAAAGTTTCTGCCTTCATCAGAAAATTTCCTATTCTTCGCAGGTCTCAAAGTCGATGCCATGTTGGTTGTTATTTCAAACAAAATCAAGGACACAGCAAAATGAATATCCTAATTTTATTAGTTGTACACTGTACATCTCGTTGAACGCAGTGTAAAGGGAAGGGGACTATCCAGTTTATACGATTAAGATTCATGAGAAAATTCAAAGGCGGGAGAAAAGGGTTGCAAGTTTCAAGACAAGTATGGCATTTCAAACATATTTCTTGATTCACAACATTTGTATATTTACAAATGTTACTACATGCGGAAACTACAGACTGAAAGTAACTTGGCGAGAGATACTAATGTTGTTAATGTAATATAATGAGAGGGAATTTAAGGAGTTTTGTATCAACCAAGTAACGAGTCAATATGTTGTGAATGATGAAAACAAATTATGGAAATAGAGATAGCTGTGTGTAAATGTTTTACCCTATTTCATCGCTGCTATAAGGGCGCATTTCATTTATGAGTTATTTTTATAATTATTTTTTCAAAGCTCCACGGGCCGCACCAGAAGAGCTTGCGGGCCGCGGGTTGGCCACCCATGCTCTACATGAACCTGAAGGTCATATCGGTACATATATTGATTTTTGTCTATGTTTATTTATTTATTTACTTGTTTATTGCTTGTAATGTGCTAATGATTTAAGTTTCAATTTGTGATTTGTTTGCATTCTTTATTCATTTTTTTTCATTACTATGATTGTATGGGGAATCGCTGAGCTTTATTGCAAGCCACTGTCTTTTTAATGCAAATCCCCAGGCACAATTGTATTATACATTATATTTTTGTTTCTAATAAAATCTAAAAAATGAATTGAATGAAAATTATATACTTGGTGCCACCTGCCTTTGGATCGTAAATCTTGGTAAAATATGGATAAATGAAAGCATACATGTACCTGTACCTCTAGCTGTTGTGCTGCTACTTCAGCCCTTGATAGCATGAGAATCTTCTCTTTGAGGTTGCGTATGTGCATATCACTCAGCATCTGTGCTTTCTTTAAACCCTGTGCTGATGTAGCCTATTCAATCAAAGGAAAAATAAACATAACTATAGCAATTACATTTCCTATTTAAAGAAAAAGAGGTGGAACAACTTGGTGGTTAGATCAATTTTTTGGAAGCAAAAACCTCACATCTGAAAGTTAACAGTTCCAGTTCTTCTATGCAAATGTAGTCATTCTCAATTGATCTATCAGACCAAGTTAAAAGTCATATACACATGCTGCAAATCCACAAGAGTGCTACATACATTATTGCATTGTATTTGTTTGCTAATTGATACCTAATCATACCTAATTAGTATTGAAGGTATGATTTAAAAGTCAGAGTTCCAAATCATTTTACTGTTATTAGTAACAATATAGGTAAAATCATTAAAAAATGTCAGTAATTTGCCTAGTTAAATTCTGCTAGAGTTCTTTCTGCTTCTTTTCACAAATTCATTTATTTTGTTAAACCCATTTAAAACTGATGACTTGATGAGATCTATGCAAGCACCACCATAATCTGTTACTTATAATTTATTTGTTCTGAAACTATAATATCTATCAGACTTTTAAGTTCTTGACCGTTTGTATTTGCCCTTGCTGCCCTCTTTGGCCAAATTTTGCTGTAGCAAGATTGTACATAATTAGTGCTTTTCAAAGTATTGATTGGTGTATACTTACGAAGACTACCAATGCATTGTCATCCTCACTGTACGTAACCAGAAGGGCATTGGTGGCCTTCACGTAATCCCGGTGATTTGATGCATCTTTACAACTGCAGATCAACAACAAACACAAAAAGTAGAATCAGTCAAAGAATAGAGAAGGGAGGATTCATCCCGCTAAGAATTACACGAAATGAAAAGATACAGTTGTTGCATGCACTGACTTTTGATGTATGATTGTTTAACATAACTGCAAAGAAAGCAAGTACCGTAAATCTCTGTGTATAAGGCGCACCTGTGTATTAGGCGCACCCCTATTTTTAAGATTTAAAAAAAAGTTTTAAAAATCGAGAAAAAAAAAAAATCAGGAAGAAGAAAGAAAATTTGAATCCACTGGTTACTTTATTTCTATTTCACTTTATGTTCCCCATTGCTGGAGAAAAGAGGTCAGTGATAGGTAAGTAAACAAATCACACGTGTTTGTCGCGGTGTTATAGCGGAGAGCCTTCACACTGATTTTAACACCACGACAGCAGCGGGACTGTCCCGCTGCTGTAGCTAGGCGTGCCTAGCGATAGTTTGTCGCGGCGTTATCGCGGGCCGGTGTTATCCCGCGATAGTTTATAACGGCTCCGAGCCTTCACACTGAAGACAACACCGCGACAGCAGCGGGGCAGTCCCGCTGCTGTAGCGGTGTTTGAGGCCACTGTCAATGGGGTATTATACAAGGAGATTTACGGTATGTGCTTGTAAATAAACAACCAGGAAAATGATGACTATCAGTCCTCTCTGAGGGACTTGGCAATGTGGATTAATGCCTTACCAAAGGGCGTGAGCGCAGTGACTTGGTTTTGAACCTGGGACCTCCCGATTTAATGTGGGAAATTGGATTTATACATATTTTTTCTTATGCAAATGACTTTGTCAAATTTGCATAAAACTGTTGTTAAAAATACGGTGAATGAAATGTAGTTCCTCGATTTATAAGTTTGTTTTGTTTTCTTGAGGAAGAATTGTTATATTGTGAGTCTATGTAAAAAAAAGGAATAAGATTGCTTATAATGTGTAATAACTAATTTTTACTTCATTCAAAAGGTGTTCGTACAAGAATAGCAGAAAGAGGAAGGATATTTTGTTTATAGAATTGTGATAGGTCTGTGTATGTGGGCGCGGGAATCTGCCTGACATAGCAGATACATAGGTACACGTTGCATCTTGTCATGGGCGAAGGAGGTTGTGCGTGTGTCAAGCCGTATGTTAGCGTGCAACGCCCTTGTTTCGTTTTACACCTTTGAAAGAAGTAAGTTGTTTTCATTAAATGTCAGTTTGATAGTAAAGATTGTAAGCTTTGATACATGTCTATGAAATGTTTATATGTCCTTCAGGAGAAGAAAATAAGGATTATTTTGAAAGAAGAATGTATTTGATTTTGTACTTGACAACTTCCGTTACTCAGAATAGTGTGTCTTCATAGGGATATGGTATCCAGTTAATAACATTACATTGATCGTTTAAATAAATGTTATCACATTTATTCTATATGATATTTAGAGAAATTGTCATAAAATGGTTANGTACGGACGTACGGACGGACGTACGGACGGACGTACGGACGTACGGACGTACGGACGGACGTACGGACGGACAACCCGAAAACATGATGCCTCCGGCACCACCTTCGGTGGCGGAGGCATAAAAATCAGGAAATTCTTTTTGCTTTTTGTTAAAACCAGATCAGATCCTGTCTTATTTCAGCATTCTGAAATACTTGCATTTTATTATGAGGCACAGTTGAAGTGCTTGTGAACTAAGTTAGACCTTTGCGCAACAACAACAAAATCCAGCGGTCAAAACAGCACGTCCATTTGCACATATGGGACTGTGAACGGTAGGATGACTAGAAAATGGTACAGGACAATTCTAGAATAACTCCACACAACTTACCGACAGTTTTATGTTGCATTGTTGATATGAAGACAAAAATAAACTGCATTACTTATTTTTCTAATAAAATCTGCAGGTAGATTTAGTCCGTACCATTGCATCGCCAAAAAATAAAAGAAGGGACGTGAAAGATTGTTACTTATGGAGATGGCTTCCGCGCAACGCAACTGCGCAGGTTAAAGTCGCAATTCCATTTTACACCCCACATCGTGGTAGAATACCAAATCTGCCCCCGTGTATAGTGAGCTGCATGATACAGGTGAGTGAGCTGAAGACACGAAAGAGCTTCGGCCTGCAAAGTGCTTTGTGAAGGGCATAATTTATCGCGACTGAAAAAAAAAAAAAAAATCTTCCCTTCAAATTAGGAACATAGTTTTACTTCACGTAATTTTACTTCAAATAGTAGATTCTATTCTTTATTTGCATTATGTAATTCATGTTGAGACATTTTTGAGATTTTTGAAAAACATTAAAAGGTAGCATTTTGATGACTAACAATATCCTGTACCTGTGTATAAGGCGCACCCCCGACTTTTGATTTTCCTGACGGAAAAAAAGTGCGCCTTATACACGGAGATTTACGGTATGTGCTTGTATGTAAACAACCAGGAAACCAATGGCTATCAGTCCTCTCTGAGGCACTTGGCAATGTGGATTAATGCCTTACCAAAGGGCGTGAGCGCATTGACTTGGTTTTGAACCAGGGACCTCCCGATTTAATGTAGGAAATTGGATTGATACGTGTTTTTTCTTATGCAAATGACTTTGTCAAATTTGCATATTTTGTTCATAGAATTGTGATAGGTCTTTGTATGTGGGCGCGGGAATCTGCCTGACATAGCAGATACACAGGTACACATTGCATCTTGTCATGGGCGAAGGAGGTTGTGCGTGTGTCAAGCCGTATGCAACGCCCTTGTTTTGTTTAACACCTTTGAAAGGAGTACGTTGATTTCTTTAAATGTCAGTTTGATAGTAAAAATTGTAAGCTTTGATACGTGTCTATGAAATGTTTTTATGTCCTTCAGGAGAGGAAAATAAGGATTATTTTGGAAAAAAAAATGTATTTGATTTTGTACTTGACAACTTCCGTTACTCAGAATAGTGTGTCTTCATAGGGATATGGTATCCAGTTAATAACATTACATTGATCGTTTAAATAAATGTTATCACATTTATTCTATATGATATTTAGAGAAATTGTCATTTAAATGGTTAGTGGTTAACGCTTACCTGTTTTAGTGCGTGAATTATTGATTGTAATGATTTCGCCGTTGAGCGTGTAAGATGTTAAAATTGTGATAAAGATGGCGGCACCCATGAAATCTTTGTATGATAATGTAATATGTTATTAGTATACTATAAGGATGTTTTAATGATTTGTTAAAGACGAAATGCTAGCGAGGTTTGCAGAAAGCTGTCATTGTGGTCTAGCTGGGACTGTGTTGGCAAGGTACGACAGCTGTTAGTACCCCAAGTGTTGAGAGAAACCATGCTGAATTTGACTCATGACAGATGGGGCCACCAAGGAGTGGACAGAACAGTGAACATACTGAGAGACAGATGCTATTGGCCAGGAATGAGTGGGGAAGTAAGACTTTACATCAAGAAGTGTTATTGATGTACTATGTCAAAGGTACATACGCCAGCTATCTGCCCTCCCCAAAGGCATCTACTTGCATTTCGGCCCCAGGAGATAGTAGCTGTAGACTTCCTGAAGCTGGATAAGGGCAGAGGGGGTTATGAGGATGTGTTAGTAATCACGTATGTATTTAGCAAGTATTGCCAAGCAGGGCCCTGCAGGGATCAGACAGAGTTGACAGTGGCCAAGACTTTGCGTGATTCCTGGTTTACACATTATGGTATTCCAGGAAGAATCCATTCCGACCAAGGAAGGTCTTTTGAGAATGCGATTATTCTGGAACTTTGCAAGTTGTATGGTATGAAGAAATCACGCACTACAGCGTACCACCCTGCCGGTAATGGTCAGTGCGAGGGTTTTGACAAGACGTTGTGTGGGCTGATTCGGTCTCTAGAACCAGGGGAACATATTGCATATTGTCTACATCTACAATACCACCCCTCATAAGGTAACCAGGGTCTCACCTTACTTTTTGATGTTTGCTAGGAAACCGACCCTACCCATTGATCAACCTTTGAACCATGTGTCTAATGAATGGGAACAAGACTATATTCAGACACAAGCAGACTTGATAGACAGTGCCTACCAGATTGTTTCAGATAGACTGAGTGAAGCAGCTGATAAAACAGCAAGAGCGCAAGATGATCACATCACTAATCCTGCATTGGAAGTTGGTGATAGAGTGCTCCTGAAGAGAAATGCTTTCACTGAGAGACATAAGCTAGAAGACAATCTATGAGATACCTTACGTTATTGTCGAGACATTATTGTCAAGACCACTTCTCTATTACTAAGCCATTGCCTCTCCTCATCGTGAGCATAGATTGTTCAAAAGTTGTTAAAGCATAACGAACCATTCTCATCTCATCATGATTAGAAGTTGTTCCAAGGGTTATGTTCGGACACTGTTTCACTTTAAGGCAATGCAGCAAGGGGCTCCAGAAATTGTACGAGATAGTGTAGTCAAATCTGCTCTAAGCCCTAACTGTTACACACAAAAAAAAATCAATAAAACATGCCCTTTTATGTTCCAATAGGGTGGTCTTTTTATGTAGGTGTTATGGTCTAATGGATATGTAAACGGACTGTGGATCACATGGTTTGCTTTTCGAGTCCCGCTGCTGCACTAATGTCCTTTGCCAAGACATTAATCTGCATTTGCCGCTCTCCACCCAGGTGAAGTAATAAAATGGCTACCTGGTAGGAAGAAAGTCCTTGTTAGCGCCTTATTACAGCAGCTCAACTACAGCCGGGATAATAATATGATACTTTTTATTAAGCGCTTTCGATATTACAATATATTTCAGAGGGAATCGATACTTACAATTGCCTGAGTTCAGTCGGTACATTGACGACTGCTCTGTGAATACTATCTTTGCTCAAACACCCACTAAGAAGCACACAAAAGAGAAAACACAGATAAAACGTTAATGAAACTATTACAAATTATTTTCTGTTTGGGGCCCAAAGGGCGTTGACCCTGTGCAAAATAATGCGTGACCCTTTGGTTCCAAAGAGATATTTATAAGCTTGTACAGCAAAAAACAATAAAAGGTACAAATATCAAAGAATCTTCCCCTCATATGAGATTATTTCAAATTTCTAAATGTTTAAAAAAAAAGGATATTGAGGATGTTCCGCAGTTATGTTTATGTGCACATTAGCTGCACAGGCCCAGTTTATCATGTATTTACTATCCACAAGACCAGGAATTCAAGGCACTGTGCAAAGTAGATACATAACCAGCTCGCTCTAAGCAGTTAAGGCATGCCCAAACATTACTCCGGAACGTACTTTAATGTCATCTTAAATCATACCCTGACTATTCCATTACAATGGTACTAAAAACTGTTACAGTTTGTGCAACGACACAAAATTCATCAAAGAGGATAGGAACGGTTTGAAACTGTTCATAAAGTGCTTTTTAAAATGGTATTGACTACTTGCAAACATTATTCTGTGAAATACGACTCACTTTGGATTTATCCGCCTCAGCCTATCGCCTTGCACTATTTCATTGTAGGTTGCATCATAGCCTGTATACTCTATTACAAAGAACTGCAAGATGAAAGAAACAAAACAAATATACAAAACAAGTTACGTCACAAGCTTTTTGAATAAGTTCATAACAAATGAAATATAAATGCATGAAAAGTTTTCATCTTTAGTTCACAATATGTGTATTAAGTATACTGTACATTATTTGTTCTCTTTTTTTTATGATGGGGGAAGGGGTCCTACAAATTAATTGACTAAAATAGTGAAAATTTGTTCCATACCAAACAAAAATCATTTTGTGTAAAACTTAGTTTGATAAATTAAGTTTCCACATCCAAAAATAAGGAACACAATGGATGTTATTTATACATAGCTAATAGAGGTGTAAAAGTTTTGTGGTTCAGTGGTATTATTCCTTGAAATGCACTGTGTGGCTGCTGGAGCTAAAGCTAGGGTAATGATTTCCAAAGCTCTCTGGAAGCGAATAGGGACATTATATTCATTTATTTATTTATATATTCATTTCTAATCTTTTATCAGGGTAGCCCATTCACCAATAAGAAGTGGTTTTCCATTGGGCCCTGAATAAACATGAACATATTTACATCGCTCAGTCGGTAGAGCAGTGGACCTGTAATCCGGTGACACGGGTTCGAAACCAAGGCGATGCGCTAGTGCCCTTTGGTAAGGCATTAATCCTCATTACCAGGTCCCTCGGAGAGGACCTAAAGCCGTCGGCCGTCTGGTTGCTTACTTACAAGCATTTATGCTTTTAATAGCAGTCAGGTAAAATAACCACCACCATTCCAATTCCAATTGATTAAGCCTACATGGAGGTAAGAAGGTGCTAAGTAATGAACGCATTTATATATCATCATATCGCGACTTAACTCAAACCGTTTATCTAATGTCATCCATTTAAGACTTGTGAACAAATCAGCCGACGGTGTGTCATATGTCTTGTCCAATATTATTCTTGCAGCCCCCTTTTGAATTTTTTGCAGCTTAGTTGATTTATGCGCCATGCAAAAACTAAATATTATTATCAGCTTCTGTGACATTCTTACCTCTCCTTTGACCATCTGTATCTTGGCTCTCCACCATCCACAAGGCTCACCTTCAAATGACCTTGAATACACCTGAGGAGGAAAGGTTAAAGTTCAATGATAAGTGGTGAGGACAAGTATTTACCTTCTGTAGAAAACAATTCACAGCTTACAACACCTGTTATCGGGTACACACCAGATTGGTGTCAATTTTCCCATGAAAACTCACTACTATGCATCTTAAACACCCTTATTTAATTGTAAAATGAGAAGTCAAAGGATAGCTTACTTCAACAAAACACTTGCTTTCTTAGCGTCATACGTAAATAAAATCAATACAGGAACTATTCAACTTTTCTTTCTAAAGTGTACGAAATGGGTCAAATTGCATAAACATATTCCTGACTTTTCCATATGGGGCGATTGGTGGAAGATGCAGAGCATTTCAAAAATTGAANAAAACAAGTTACGTCACAAGCTTTTTGAATAAGTTTATAACAAATAAAATATAAATGCATGAAAGGTTTTCATCTTTAGTTCACAATATGTGTATACAGTATACTGTACATTATTTTCTCTTTTTTTTTGTTATGATGGGGAAAGGGGTCATACAATTATATTGGTTAAAAAAGTGTAAGTTTATTCCATACCAGATAAAAATCATTTTGTATACAAATTAGTTTGATAAATTAAGTCAAAGGATGTCATTTATTCATAGCTTAGAGGTGTAAAAGTGTTGTGGTTCAGTGGATAAGTGTCCTGACTGTGAACCACAAGGTACAGGGTTCGAATCCCTGCCACATCAATGGTCACATCATTGGCAAGACATTAATCTACATTTGCCACACTCTACCCAGGTGAAGTAAATGGGTACCTGGTAGGATTATTCCTTGACATGCACTGTGCGCTGATAACTGCTGCCAGAGCTAAAGCTAGGGTAAAATTTCCAAAGCTCTTTGGAAGTTCATAGGGATGTTACGTAGAGGTGTTGTGGTCAAGTGAATATGTCACAGGACTGTGGATCACAAGGTTCGCGACACTAATGTCCTTTGGCAAGTCATTGATCTACATTTGCCACTCTCCACCAAGGCGTTAAATGGGTACCCGGTAGGATGCGAAAGTTAATGTGGTTAGATGAGTAAGTGTGCGCTTGTAAAAATGACACCTGGCTGGAATGCTTCCCAGGGAGTGGAGAATGTGCATACATTGCGTGCGAGTAAGCCTGAATTCGATGATCAGGGTAATAACATATATCTGTAAAGCGCTTGGAGAGGGCATGCGGTCCTGAAAAGAGATATATGAGAACGAACTACTACTATTATTATATCATCATAATGTGTTAAGTGTTTTACAGAACGGAAGATCATTATTAGCGTTGGTGACATTCTTACCTCTCCTTTGACCATCTGTATCTTGGCTCTCCACCATCCACAAGGCTCACCTTCAAACGACCTTGAATACACCTGAGGCGGAAAGGTTCAAGGTCAATAATAAGTGGCGAGGACAAATATAAACCTTCTGTAAAAGATTCTTGGCGACTTACAACACATGTTACCGGGTACACACCAGAATGGTGTCAAATTCCTTATGAAAACTCATTACTATGCGTCTTAAACACCCTTATATAATTGCAAAATGAGAAGTCAAAGAGAAGCTTACTTCAACAATACACTTGCTTTCTTAGCGTCATACGTACATGTAATCAATACAGGAACTATTCAACTTTTCTTTCTAAAGAGTACAAAATGGGTCAAATTGCATAAACATATTCCTGACTTTTCCATATGGGGCGATTGAAAGAAGATGCAGAGCATTACAAAAAATGAAGGCTAATCCTGATGATTGACAAAACTTGTCTTTTGGTAAACACTTGAATGGTTTTGAATTCCCCATAAGAGCCCACTGCTACGCATCTTTAATCTATGATAACGATTCTCACCTCAATTTCATCATCAGCCTTGAGTTCAAGCACTTCTCTGGATGCTTCAGGTGGAAGACGAACAACGTTGATTGGAACTCTCCTCTCAGCTGTCCAACTAAAACAAACAAATAACCAAGAAGAGATATAAAACATCGAATCGAGGGGTTAGTGACACAAAGACCCAAATACATTTCGTCAGTTAAGTCTATGTTTCACTAGCCAATGACTTCAACGGGGTGTTGGGTGGAGTCTTTGTGTTTCCAGGAAAGCCCACATTTTTCTGAACATTTTGATATCAAATACTCATTTTGGCAAAATATGGAGTTATGTCTTTGTGTCACTGAACCCTAAAAATCACACACTGGTCTAACAATTACTTTTGCAAAATATGCAAAAGGGCTGGACCAGATTAATAGGGTTTTAGTTCAGGTCTAACTCTTTATATGCCTTACAAATAATCTTCCTGTGCCACATTTTGTATTCATCATGAGATAAATATACCAAAGGCTTCAAGAGGATTGAACCATTTCCACTGCAAGATTGATCTATACCGGTATTAAAGGGGTTGTCAACTTGCCATTGAGCTGATCAATCAAGTAACATTTCATACAAAAATTACATAGTTTTTTCATCAACCTTCAACAATGTTACTGAGTCACTTGAAGAATGCCACAGATACAAATAAAACAATTAATACAAATAAAACTGAACTTACTTGTTTTCAAATGCTATGCTCGCTTCATCATCAAGGATGTTCTTAAGTACAGCCTGTGGAATAAGAGAGAAGAATGAGTGTAAAGAACTATTTTGGTAAAATCAGGCAGGGCTTGAGACGAATTGAAACACAGAGTACAAGGACCTAAAATTTAGACTACAGTCCTCCCNGGACCAAATGTACACAAATCCTCCTCAGTGTAAAGAAAAATTTTTGGAGCCCTACACTCACATCACTCGGGTTTGCATAAAGTTTGCAAATTTTGTTGTTGTAATTCATTTGTTTTATTTTTAACAGTAACTTTTTCAACTATTGAAGACTGTTTTCCCGAGAGGCCATGTACAAATTATAGGTTACAAATACAGAGGAAATTGAACAAAGTTTAAATACTGTACAAACATATTATATCATATCATGGATTATTTGTTTTTGTTTTATTTTTATACACCATGATATAAACACATACGCGAAAGTAGATATTTGACCAGCTTATACATGTACAATAAAATACCTGTCCTTTCAAATCAATTAACAAAAATATTAAATCGGGAAAGCTGAAATACTTGTTTGGTTTGTCATCACAAAAAACAACAGACTCTTGGATCTAAAATAATTCACTGTTACTAGCTGTTTAGAAAATATTATAAATCTAATGTTCACCGGTTCAAATTAAATGACTGATTTGACTGGGTCTGTCGCACACAAAATGGAAATTCAAGTTCAAGTTCAAGTTTTATTCATCTTTCTTTCATAACGCACATTACAAATATGACATGAATATAACAAATTAACAGAATATGGCATTGCAATAAAAATATGAGGTGACCTTGGTTGAAAGCAAGGCTTGTGGAATTAAGGTCCATCATGGTTCCATTAACAATCACATTGAAATAATGTCCCGGCCTCAGAAATGGCTTCAAAATCAAGCTTTTAAATGCCATTAAGTGAATAAACAATGTACATTACACCTGTCTGGCAAAGTTCAATGGAAAATGTAGAAAAACAAATATAGAGAAACCCACACTGTATTGTTTAAAGTTCACACCCGTTATGTACACACACTGCACAATCAATGTGGGAATTCCAAGTTGGGGAATCCCCACCATTGGACTCTGTACATTGCAAAGTGATGTATGGAGGAGGGGCATGTACACGCTTGTCTTGCGAAATAATGCCTCAGGAAACTAGCTTGAAGACTTTCAGTTGCAACATCTGTATGCAATGCAGAACGTTTTCTACTCGCATACATGGGTGTACATGTATTTATAAATACGTAAATGTATTTGCAAATGAACTACACTACATTTAAATATGTGCATTAGGCCTCTACAGCTAATTTTCTTTCTTTTTTCTGTACTACTATCAGTGAAAATCAGTACCGGAAGAGTGTTCAGTGTCAAAACATGAAAAACATAAGATTAACAGAGATTTACAGATTACAATAAAGCAATTTTGACGGTCCCACTTCTTCGCATTTTAGTTTTGAGCCCTGATATAACAAGGTTTCGATATAACCAGGTAATTTCCTTGTGACCCTCTTTAGACCAATCATAATTAATAATATAAACTCGCCAATTTTTGATAATAAATTAATCTACCAATAAACATGTGCAAGGAATTGCAGTCCAAAATGTAGAGGTACATTAATATTATAATGCTTGTATGTGTTTTAATCTTCCACTTTTATAGTTTTAGTTTTATAGTGTGCATATTTGTGTGTACGAACCTTTTTTCAATACAAAAATTTGATATTGTTTTCTGAATTTAATAAATGGCAAGAAGTAAGTTACATTTACACTGTTGCTCTCTTTGGTAAGGTTACAATACTGATTGTACATACTGTATACAGAACAACATTACACAGATGCATTACATAAAGACAAAGACATACTTTTATCTTCATCTCAAAATGGCTAACATTCCAAAGCTGTCTGTCCATTTCTATTTCTGAATGTACACATGGATCTTGAAGCATCTTTTCCAATTAGAAATGACAAAGAAAGATCAAACAAGGCTATAAATACATGTACATAATGTACATGTACACAGCTCTATGTGCTTTTTCCTATACATGTAGCAGTGTAAACAAACAAGTGACAAAGGTCTACATTGGAACAATATGAAAATAGCAGAGAAAGTCTTTGATTCACATGTACATGTACATGTATAATGTGTCTACTACACAAGTATA
>BEXV01001687.1:86210-96533 GCA_003118195.1 Hemicentrotus pulcherrimus
TCACGGCAAACACTTGCGCCTTGCCTTCTAGTTTTAGATGATTATGGGCGCAATTGGTGGTTTTATGAGCGCAAATTTGCGCCCTGCGCCCGCTTAATCGAAGGCTTGGATGAAAGATACATATAAGATTGAGAGAACTATGTGAGTAGAAGTTGATAGGTACATGTAGGAAGAGATTATACAAGGGAAAGAGAAAGATATTAGGGAAAGATTATGGAAGGCGAGAAAGGGAGAGAGCAATTAACTATGGAAAAGAAAAGTAGACAGAGATGGAGAATGAATCATAAAAATGAAAAGGGAAACATGAGATAACTCCTTGGAGAAAGAAGAAGATGCTATTACAAGAAGTTGGTAGGAGGAAAGAAAATTGTAAAGACAGCAAAGGAGAGAAGAGAAGGATGGAGAAAGTTTAGGAGAGACAGGTGTAAGGATGACGAGAGAGAGAGAGAGAGATAGAGGGAGAGGGAGAGACTGAATGAGAGTGATGGAGAGTGAGATAGTGTGTGTGTGTGTGTGTGTGAGAAATAGAGAAGGGGTAGGTAGAAACAGGGAGATAGAGAGAGGGGGACAGAGATAGAGAGAAAAATTGGGAGAGTAGGAGAGAGAGAGAGTGGGAGAGTAGGAGAGAGAGAGTGGGAGAGTGAGAGAGGGAGAGAGGGAGAGAGTTAGTTTCTATATTGAGATGATGTGGGGTGATGAGAGTAAGACCATTGCTATGTCAAGTATCCACCACTCACCCCAAGCAGTCTAATACCAAGTCACCTGGCCCTCTGTAGGACTACACACTGTTAAAGGGATATGTTACACTTTATGATAAACTAGGTCTCTGTTTTTTTATTTGTTTTCTTTTGTTTTTCACCAAGATGATATGAAAACACAAATGTATTTAAAGATATATACACAGAGCAGAAAATCACTAACTTTGGTAACTTTCATATCTACCACAGATTTGAATGTTTAGAGTGAAAATCCCTTTTCCTTTCTTATTTGTAAAATATAGATACATGTAGTTCAACAATATAGTCTGTATACATTCCACAAGATGATGTGATGTACATGTACCTCTGATTTGTTTTCCTCTGAGACAAAAACATAACAGAAGACATGTCAATGTACACAGAAAATCACTAACTTTACATCTACTGAAGATTTGAATACAATAACTTATCTTTAAGGAGTTTTTATACATGAGGCTAACTAGCACATTACTACCGATATGCCAGAGCAAAGCGTTTGAATATGTCACTGCAATCCCATGACCGCCGAAATATCAATCTAACAACAGGATAATTCTTGTGACTATCAACCTGTCAAGCCTCAATAGGCTTTAAAAGATGGCCCTTTTATTCTTATAAATAGATATGAATTCATTTAATGCATGTTGTACTTTACCTTGAAATGCTTTGTTTATATCTTTAATGTTTTGCATATTGTGTTGAAAAGCGATTAAAGGATGAACTTGGATAAACTGGATGTACACAATACAAACATGTAATTTATACAAGTGCAAGCATGTGTAGAGAGAGGCCTATTGAAATTACAACCACTAGGCCTAGTGGGTCACTGACCAGGTTCATGGTGAGGTCACTACAAATACAGATGTTCATTCCACTCATAGACATCCTTCAAAATGTGACCATGGCCTTCCTATAGAGTGATGTCATCATATATCACATGCATAGAAATTAAATGTATAATGCAGAACTTTGGATGTACATAAACCAGGTCCTTGTATTGAGCACTGCCAAACACCAACACTACAGTGTACATCTATTAGAGATTATTAAAAAACCAAACGTCCCCAATAAACCATTTCACTATTTAAACTATTTTCAAATTTTAGGCATACCTTTAAACAGAGGATGTTCTTGACAACTTCAAAGGTTGCCCAAGGTTGCCCAACATAGCAACAAGTAACATATGCAGACTGGACTCCAGTAGTTCAGTCATTAATAACATGTCAATGGAATAACTCATCACTAGGTCCCAGGAAAGAAACATCCTAATGTTACTGCAACCATAATTAACTCTACACATGTTAGTGGATAAATATTATCCATACATCTGATGCTCTAAGCTAGGGGGCTTCACATCATGACATACTGACATCATCTGCTAAATTAAACATCTTACAACATGCACATGTGTGCAGACGATACAGTTACATACCTATTTAAAGGGTTTTAAACCTCTTTCATACAGGTTTTGACCAAAATTGAAGTGATTTGTTTGGAGGTCATTTCAATAAGAAATAATTGTTGAGCACTACAACATGAGGGTACATGAGGTCGGCATTACTTTGTGTACCAAAAGCCAATAGGTACATTATTCTATGGGGGCAGATCTTTGGGGGCTTGAATCAGAACTAAAAACGCACCTCTTTGGCCTTAATTAATTAGCTTAAACTGTATTTACATGTAGTCCTTACTTACAGTGTACAATTTTGTATTGACCATGTTAGCTATCTTTTTATTATGTAAGTTACTATGTTAATTTAGTCATTTTAGTAGATATCAGATTTGTATATACAGTATCTCTTCTTTGTTTATTACTTTTATGTGATTACTTTTCTCGTAATTCATGCTTGTACATGGAGAAAGTTTTGTTTATTATATGCTTTATAAATATTGTATTATTATCATTATAACAGTACATGTACAGTAAATGGGTTCCACGCTGGGGAGACAAAAATGCAAAAATTATTATCACTTTGTTGTGTGTATGTCTGCCCCTCCCCTCTGTTTTTGGTACAGGCTCAGGTTCAGGAAAGCACTTGGTTCCTTGGACAGAATGTTTTACTGGAGACCATATGAACTAAACAAATATTTTAAAAACACATAAAAAATGTATTTGAATGTATGAACAGTGGAATTTTCTATATTCTACATTTACTACATCATCTCTTCTCACTCAACAAGTCTTTGCTAGTCCTACATACATGTACTTTGCACAGTTTCCAGGGGAGTCTGTTGAACTTTAATGAATCATTTCAATAGGGACTGGGGCTGCATCCGTGTCATCTTACAACAACAAACACACGCTGGCAGGAGACAATCTTGGCCAATTTGTTTCCCTCGGATGTACTGAAGATGTAAATTGACGGCAACATAGTTTGAAGTTCATCATCGTGTGATTGACTTACAGTGTTTGGACGTGTTAACCTATAGATCTTTGGTCCAGAGCCAGAAGGGCGTTAACGCTGTGTTGAATTACATGAGTGAATGCCCTTCTGGCTCCAAGCGAATGAGGTCTTCATTTAATCCTGTCATATCTTGACATGTATGTATGCATGCACGATGTAGAGCTGTATAGCTTAAATGTATCCATGTAGTGCATTTGTCAATGAACATACAATACATGTACATGTTCTAAAGTAAGACCATACTTCTACATACATGTACATGTAGTACAAGCCCCGGTCAATGTTTAGGTGACGATAATGGTTTGTTTTTACCAGACTGTTAACCCAGCATGTTTTAAATGCTTTTTACATGTACACATAAATAAGCAACTAGGGAACCGATGGCCTTACCTAAGCCAGGGCATACTAGTGCGTCCGACTTGGTCTCTTACCCGGGACCTCCAAGTTACGAGACCACTGCTCTACTACTTGGCTATCGCATCTCCAGGGCAGTGTTTCATAAAACCGTCATAAGTACAAGATCACCAACAACCAATTGAAACATGTATTAAAAGGCGATGTCGGTGAATTTGTACTTACGACAGTTTCGTAAAAAAGCTGCACATGTCTCTATGTGTACATGTACACTAAAAAATTTGTATTTTAAGGCCTACATCTCAGATAATCTTTCTCGAGGTCCACTGCTGTCTTCGCCAGCTTACAAGCTGGCTACACTTTTTGTATAAAAGAAATTATGATCTCGTATTAAAGGCCAAGAGGAAGGTTGAATGTGTGGGAAATCTACCAGTAGTGAATTTGTAGTGTCGGCACACATGCAAACACCCCAAAAAGTAGTAAAAGTGAAAACAGTCGGAATCTTGTCTTTGAGTATAACTCTCTCTAGCTCCAAGCTCCTAATACAGAGTCCCAATAGAGCATCATGTAAAGGCCATATGAACCAACCATCTATTTAAATGCATACAGTACATGTACATGTGCATCACAATGCGTGCATTTACATGTATTTTAAATTGAACACCATTTCAATGACATGTCATATTCCTATTCACACTTGAAACTGTGTTCCCACACCTCGACCTTGGACGTTGGGTAATGGTTTCACACCTTCATATTATCACTACCCATGGTCAATCCACCAATCAATGAATCCATGCAGTGTTCTTGTGGTGGGTACAGTCAAAACTTTTATCTCGGGACTATGACTTTCAACATTGTGGCAATTTTAGGTACATGTACATCTATAAGACACAAACAGTATGAAAAAAAGAATTTAATGTATGTACCGTATTTGCCGGCGTAAATGCCGCACTATTTTCGGGAGAGAAAAAATCAAAAGTCGGGGTGCGGCGTATATACGGCGACAGAGTAAAAAAAAAATTTAAAAAACAAAGTCAAAACCAGCACAAATTTGCACATATGGGACTACGGATGGTACAATAACTATACCACTATGGAACAGGACATTTCCACACATCTTACTGACAATTTTACCTTGCATTGTTGACATGAAGAGGCAAATAATCTTCCAAAAACAACATCTGCTGATAGATCTTGATCAAAGTTGGTGCCAATGCATTGCAAAAGTAAAAGAAGGGGCCCTTTAACAGACCGCAAAGCATCCAGCACACGTAGTCGCCATTTTCAATCCATTTCAATGTATACAAAAAACTGCAAGCTTAGGCATCGGTGCAGGATGGCTGCACGGTCTAAGGCGCTGGTTTCGGCTCCGAATCTACCTTCTTTTTTTTTTAAAGGTCAAAATCGGGGGTGCGGCCTATACGAGGGTGCGGCTTTATCGCCGGCAAATACGGTAGTCTATTGTTATTGTTGGCAACTACACGATAGTACACGTACATGTATACCCAGGCTTTATGTGTCCGGACAGGTTCTGTATCCGGCAAACTTCTTAAAACAGCAATTTTGAAGAAGTTAACATGCAGTATTTCATAACTTTTTTAAGAATCATGTCGGACAATTTATAAAGGACAAACATTCATGATGGTTGTGTTATCTGATGGATACTCAAACTGAATGCAAAGGCAAAAGAGAGAGTATGTATGTTTGTTATTTAAAGTGTCCGGACACCCAAACCCCAATAAAACATGTAGGCATAGGCCAACATTCGCATAGGACATTATTTGAAGAAGCGAAATAGAAATTGTAGCTGGTTCAGCTTCTCTATAATATATTTTGGCCATGTACAAGAATCACTTGACAAGTTGACAATATTAACACATTTTCATCTTTTGATCTGTAAAGGAGTTTTTAATCACAGGAAGTAATTTAGAATGGGTTTCATAAATCAAAACTTTGCAATATAAATTCATTGGTTGATTGGTCGGTTGGTTTGTTTGTTTAACCTGACTGACAACAAAGCATGTGCTTGGGAGTTAGCAACTAGGGGACTGGTGGCTTCAAGTCCTCTCCGAGGGACTCGGTAATGAGGATTAATGCCTTATCAAAGGGCACTACCCCATTGACTTGGTTTCGAACCCGGGACCTCCAGTTATGAGACCACTGCTGTACAACTGAGCCATTTTACTTCTATTGACTGTATAACGAGTCATCATTGACCATTGATAACAATAGCAAGGTGTGAAACTATCACCCCACACCCAAGGCCTTATTGTGGGCCTTATTGTGGGCCTTATTGTGGGACTACAGGGTTGATTGTGAATCTATAAAAAACAGGAGGTGTCTTTGGAAGAGGTTGGCATTTATTTACTTGAAGTACATGCATTTATTTTCAAATCTGACTTGCCAATTTGCCTTGGATTGGGAACTTAAGTTACTGTAGATCCATCAAAAGTTGTTCTTATTAATGACTAGTGTAAACTACAGATTACATGTACATCGTAATACTCTGCAAGTGGATTGGGGGGGGGGAGAGAGAGAGGACTAAACTTCCAGATTATTGCTACATATATTTGGGACAAGCTACATGTACATGGATGTCAAATATTCACCAGGGATGGTATTCTGAACCCTGTGTTATCTCTAATATTGTTGTATCTTTGGAGATAAGATAAAGTTGGTATTCTGAACATTGTTGTAACTTTTGTGTTATCTTTTGTAGTATCTTTTCTCTTATCTCATTGGCCGCGCCTGCGCTCATAGTTTAGTGCGCTTGTAATTGTGCGTATTATTAATAAAGTGGCATTTAATCCTCATTTGCATATGCGCACAAGAGATAATATGTCGAGATAATTGGTATTCTGAAAATTGTTGTATCTTTTATCTTATCTTATCTTGCATGGTATTTACAACAATATTTACAACAGGTAGGGGGCTGTTGTATCTTTCGTGGTGATATAATGGCAGCAATATTTGTTGCCCAGAATCAACTTCGTGCAAATAGACGAGATAGAAAAAGATTGTGTGTTGACCGGAAACATCACAGATGAGAACTTTCAAAGTAATTTCATGCTAGGATATGACGATTTTAGTGCTCTCATCTTAGCCAATAAAGTGAAAGCATGATTTGTCTTTATGATCCACATGCCACAGCACATATGATGACGCGCGTATTAAGTGCTCAAATAACTAATTACGCCCAAAATTAGTATGCGCTAGGCGCATCTTCAGATATGGCATAAAGTATTCCTATTGGTTGACCTACTTATCATGCTTATATAAAACAGCTTTTGATTGGTAGGGTCCATATAAATAAGCGTGTCAACAGTGGTAAAAGATAAGATAGAGGCGGTCCTTCAAAAGATAACACAGGGATAAAATGATGTTCAGAATACCAACTTACAACAATATTAGCGCTGTGTTATCTCTGGGAGATACAACAAAAGATAACACAAAACTTACAACAATGTTCAGAATACCACCCCAGGGCACCAGTATACATGTACATGTACACTGAAATCAATGTACCGGTAAGCATAATTGAATCAGTTTTCTTACATGTACATGAACATTTGCTTGATTACCTGATCCAGACTCTTCAAACTTAACTTTGCTATACATTTGGAGTTCCGAAGATGAAAATTGAGTATCAATATAATCATCCCCCCCCCTTCCTCCTTACTCAGAAATGATGAACACTGGAGCAATCCCCACTGATTCACAATTATAAACTTATTGTAGGAATTCAAACATGTACATGTACAGCTATGCAGCCTGGGTACAAGGTCATTTCACACAGCCTGCAATGTTCTCAATTATCCAGGTAGATGTAATATCAAATGTTAAAGGCATCATTTAACAATGTTAAACCTAAGATGCATGGCACTACATGTCTGTTATATGGTGTTATATATAAGCCCTAAAAAAATGCGCTTCAAAATGATCATGAAGTGCCTCAAAAAGTAAAGATCTTACCATACTCATTTTCCTAAATTGCATTATGGGGAAAAGTCAACAAAAAATATATTTGCTGTGGCGTTATTACACCCTAGAAAAGGAGATTTAACAAGAATATTAGGTAGGGAAGTTTTGAATATCTTATCTGGGGTAAAATTTTGGGCTGATCCTTGAACTATCACTCTTACTGACCCTAGTCAGGACATCATTTTGGCCACTTTTTTTGACTAAATTGGCGGTTGTGGGCACTTTTGGTCAGGGGTATTTTTTGCAATCGCTATTATCAGTGTAAAAAATATGCCCTGATGCTAGTAAAACTAACTGTAACCCTACATGTAGGTGGTGGTCTGATGGATGTTCATACATAAACCCTATTGTTGGGGTATTCTAAAGTTAAGCAAAGTAGGAAATCATATTTTTATAGATAGCAGATGGAAGAGTTATCTGTGTATTCCCACTTTCGTGAACTGACCCCCTGAGGGATAAGTTGTTCCAGACATAAGGAATATATCTATCACCTATGCGCTTATTTTTTTCGCTAGTCCTAAGGGATCACATACATACATGTAGAAGGATTACAGTTTTGAAAATACCCTGCTCCCACTTCTTGTAGGGTAGGGTAACGTGACTTTGCTCATCCTAAATCCATGGTGACAGTGCGTAGAAACTGCACTATTTCATGCTCGGTAGCTCACATAACATTCAGCGACGCGAAACAAACTTCATGCGTGTTACCCGTTTTGCGAGCCTTCGTACACGCTATATACATGTATAATGAAGACAACAGAGTTGAAAGTTGGAGCTTTCCGATCCTGCTTAAGTAGAGCTGCAGCTAAGCAACATGCATACACTTTGCATATCGCGCGATGCATCTGTTGAGCAAAATTTATAACTTGGGAAAATGGGATGAATATTCCCTAGATTTTGAGGGGCTCTTTCTTTTGATAGAAACATCAGCGAGTCTTGAAATTTTAAATGTATTCTTCTGAGTAAAAGTTGATTTTTTTTTTCAATTATATATCCAACCACATTTGGTGAAAGACAATCCAAAAAGGAAAATTGTAAAATCGTTCAGACACCCACACCACATTTTTTAGACATAACTGCAGTGCAATGCGGATGCCTACATCTCTTGTCGTCTCAAAATCACTTTAAGCATTATCAATATCATCAAGGTGTCATGTAACGAGCCGATGTAGAGATGCTTGCAATTGCATGCAGCACAACACTCACTCTTGCACACTACCACACTTTGCATTGGCAAAGCATTGCAATGATGCAGCACTGCAGCTGCACTGGTATTGAAATGTGTGGATTGCATGCCACAGCTCATAGTCACAGACACAATCGGCGAGACAGTCACAGTGTTCGCTCCCGACTCGACACAATAATCACTTAACAAAATCGTAAATTTTATTGCAAACAGATACATTTTGATATTAAAATTCATGAATCATACGCTATTGGAGAAAATATAATCACCTTGTAAAAAGCTCCATTCGCATCTCGAACTTCTACACCAACAAAATCCTCCATGATTGTCTCAAAATCCATATCAATATCATATGCATGAAAATTGTGTAGAGAGGTCAAACGGCGAACTTTACCTGTCGCTAATTTCATTCAGCTATGGTGTGTGTGAAAAATATTGGAGAATAGCGAGGCATGGTTACGAATAGGGATTGTATAATTGAGATGACACGATTTATGTCTAGACAATTTTTTTTAATTCTTTAGATATTTCTGGATTATAGCAGATGTAATGTTATTTATTTCGAAAAATTGTTTCATTTTACTTACCTTACATTTAAGAGCGGGACAATATTTATTGAAGTAATGCAGTTATTATAATATTGTCAATGAGTTAGCCTCTTACTCCCCTCTTTTAAATAATGGTACTGTCTCGGAGCAAAATCGTTGGCATACCATTCACAAGTACCCAACCTTTAATATTTTGAAGCATTGACTATGAAGTCAATGCTTTAAAATGAAAGCACATCTAAATTTCTTCTCCATTTAATTTTTTAGCGGAAAATGAAGGTGACAATTTTTCATGAAAGGTATTTTTGTTTTTGTTTTACCATAAGCTGATTTAAGAAAATAAGAGAGTTTCTTAATTAGTGCAAGAGCAAATTGCCACGGTTTTATTAGCTGTAGTACTAGGTTTGCTTGTTTATTTGTTTATTTTTGTTTAAGGGTTAAAGGTAATACAAAGTTTTGGGAAATTTGGCTGGATAGTGAATCTATAAAATTTTGATATATTATGCCCCTAAAACACTTCCGCTTTCGAGAAAAATTGAATATAAAAAAAATTTCTGGTGCTCCCGGTAAATGTTGATGAATTTCAAATGAGAGCTGCAACCCTTAAAAAAATCTTGGAATGTGTAGTTGTGATAAAAAGTTTCCAACCGAGAGTAGCTAATCGGTCGATTTTAGTCGAGAAACATTGTTTGATAGCTTAATTAATATCTTGACCTCAAGAGGGAGCTATACAACATAAAGAGTTTATTATTTACAATTTCATAACATTAGACTCGTTTCAACCGCGACAACGATCACTGAATATTGTAGGATCGCATATGCTTCCAATATGTTCATTTGAACCCTTCATGCCCCCGTACCAAAACTTTGTATTACCTTTAAGCTTTCATTCTGTAAAAAGAACATCAATCACCTACAAATACTTTTTCTCAAGACAAAAGAAATTAAAAGAAAAAAATATATACATCCATCCTTGAATCTGAATAACATTTTTTTTTATAAACACTTAAGTTTTGGGGGCAAATGTTTTAATTCCTCTTCTTTAACCTCTTCCGTCTTCTCTAACCTTTCCTTTTTATTATTTTCCCTTCTCCTCTTCTTCTTCTTCT
>BEXV01001688.1:82191-93681 GCA_003118195.1 Hemicentrotus pulcherrimus
CCCCCCTAGATCCGCCACTGCATTGTAGTGTTCGGCTGTTCGCACATTTCAAAAGGTAATGGACTAGAGGATTGACAACACCTTATGTTTTTTTTCTCGAAACCTTTGCGATCGTGTTTTAATTGCAAGTCGGAGGTGTTAAAGACATGTACCCCCGGCAAGTTATCATCACGTTATTTAAATACATGTATTTATTACATAACAGGCAGACAAAAACAACGTTACACATGGTGCATAGCTGTGAGTCCGATTTTATTGAAAAATTACACAAAATAGAAAACCTTGATTACCAATATTTTGGTTACATTTCCTTTAATCGTATTTTTTTCTTTTCATTTAGAGTTAAATTGTTCATAAACTTCCACGCTGCTTTTCAGATGAATACAAATATTTAAAAAATAAAAGGAAAACATATCACAATTCAAAAAAACAAGATAATTACAAATATTACTTTAACAGGAATCTTAAGTAACAGCCTATGAAACCATCACAATTCTAGCAATTACATAATAAAAATACACAAGTAATTTGATTATAGTAAACGATTCAACATTTTAGTCTATAAATCTTCTTAGCATCTTGTAGCTTTATTTGTACAGTGTATATAGTTACAAAAATGACCACACTTTTGTTAGTGTTTCTTTTTGTGTTAAAAGGATGAATGTGCCAATGCTCTTATATTTTCCTCTTTTAGAAACAAATAACCTAAAAAAAAAGCTTGTGTCTCAATCCCAAAGACTGAGTATCTACAACAGATTTTTTTTCTTCATGAAAATATTTGAGCAGCTTCGCTATTATGGTCCTCAGAACATCAAGAAAAGAGTATATCTAATAACCAACAAAAAGGGGGAAAATACATATGAACAAAAAACAACGAAAACTACCTTAGAAATACACAAAATAAAAAGGCTGAAGACTAAGCTTATCGATATGATTTACATTTTCTTGACAAATCCCCAATGAGTCACATAATTATACACTCATTTGAGAAAATACATGTTTCTTCACACATAATATTTCTACAAAAAGATTTGTCAACCAATTCCTTACGTCATTGGAAGTTTGTTCTTTCAATTGAAACGCTGATTTTAGGATATAATCTCAATTGGCATGAGCAGTTGTGATACATTATTCTCCTCCTCGTCCTGGTACAATTTTTGAAACGACCCTTTTTGTGTTTGTATTTTAATGAGTCAAGCAATAATGTACAAGATTGCAAATCATCAATGAAAACAGGCAGTCGGTAACTCAGACTCATGATACCTAGTCTGAAATTCTCGTTAGGCAAGAATAAAGGAAACTGCAACAACAAAGCTCCTGTCGAACTGTGCTTTGAAACCACTAAAACTAACTACGTTCGTCGAAACCTCTAAATAAAATATCTTCATGCACGGAATCATACAAACCGATGAGAATGTGTAGCTGGCTTTTTACAAAATGCTTTTGTTTCTTCCTTGATTTTCTATACAGCGACTGTTGAATATTTGTGTCTCTATATGATGTGACCCTAAATAAGGACAGAATAAAAATTACGTAAGAACAAAATGATCAACGAGAATAACAAAGAATGACACATGATAAGTCCACATAATAATCCCATATTCCACGTGGGATTTCTTTTCTTGTTCATGGATCGGTTAAGGACACATCATGAGATCAAACATACATGTATTTTAATTAGAACAGCGACCCTTTTCTACTTTTTGATTTGTGACGCAAGAGCGTGATAACTTTTACTATCCCCTTGCGTGGTGAAAACTGCTTTACGAGTATTTAGCCGATGATGATCATGATGATGATAAGGATGATGACGATTATTATCATTTCAATCATTATTATCATCGTTACTATTATCGTAAAATCATGAAGAATAAAATGGAGATGATTATTTTTTTCTAAACTCACCCTGTTAATCGCAAACAGTTTCCCTTTCTTTACGCGCCACCTACAGGGGCACTTCCCTCAACGACGCGTTCCTCCTGAGGAGAGGAGTACTCGAAGTCTGTCATTGTATTTGTGTCCCCATCCCCTGCGCCGTCTGCGTCGGGGTTGAGGTCATCATACCAGGCGGGGATGGGACCAAGGCCGGACCAGATTTCATCCGCACCATAGATAATAGGCTGGTATGGCTCTTTGGTGGTTGCGGGAGGCTGAGTTGGGGGCACGAACACCTCGCATTCAGCGCCGGCATCTGAAAAAGACATGCGAATATTAGAAAACAAACAAAACAAAACGAAACAGGGATTTTGAAAAGGAAACATTTCAATTTGCATGAAGAGAAAAGTCGAGCGAAAGAATACTAAAACACGATCGCAACTATCTAAATTCAGTAAATCTACCTCATGCAATTCCACTGCCCTTTAAAGGTAAAGACCAGTATTGAAAGCGCCCCAATTTCAAAAAATGAAATGGAAGCTCTCATTACCAATCATGTGAAAGAATATGTTTTGACTAATACATGATAATAAAAAATTTGCCGGGAAACCGCCTACTAATTAAATATTTGGTAAATTTGGTTTCTCTCATGGCCGTGTGAGAGACATAGGGTATTCCCATATCCATCATTCTGTGTATAGTGCTTGTAACTTTACGAAGAATGGGCCAAATTTCTTATCATTTTGATGATTCCAGAACCTTGCAGATGCTAGATGCTAGATGATCAACCTTTTCTGATCGATTCCACAACGTTTCTTTCACAATGCAATCGCATGACCATAACTGGTCTTTACCTTTAACCTCACCGTTTAAAATGTGCGAACATTAAAATGACCACATAATCTGATTACGATTTCCATGGGACAAACATTCTAGGGTCTTGATGACTAAACTCTCATAATCAAAGGCGCTATAGGCATACACGCGATCATTTCTGCATGATAAGCGCAGGGGACATCGACAACCCACAATCTTTTATGAGCAAACTTTCAGAACAATACGGAAAATAAAGAAAGAAAACGTTTCTAAATATGAAGTCAACTAGAGAAAGAAGAAGACAGTATAGAGGACGGAGAAGGAGGAGGAGGAGGAATATGATGTACGGCGAATAGAAAGAAAGAAAGACAGTCTTGTTCTTACCAGCGGGGGTTTAGGCGTCGGCAAAGTTGATGAGCCATCCCTTGTAATCGCTGAAATCACTGGTTTGGAAAGTCATCCAAACTGCGTTTTGGCGGGAGAAGTATCTACCAGGATCTGGTAAGCCATGTCCACTGTGGTTTCTGACAATGATATCACCGCTCTCCAGGAAGCATCCGTCTCCAATGTTCATAACGTCTCGGAAATCTCGTTCCGTGTTAAACTCCAGAAAATTGACCAGTATCCTATTACCAGGGGCACCGATGATCTGGTAGTAACATGTCTCCCCGTTGTTGTAGTTGTAGGGGAAGTTTGGCGAACCGATTGTGATGGAGCCTAGGGGTGGGATTGAGAGGTGGCCACTGCAATCTGAAGATGAAAGTAATCATAAGACACATGCACATGGTTTCTCGTTAGGAATTTGACAACATTCGGGTGTTACCAATCAATATAGTGAGAGTCGCCTGCTCTTTAACGACCAACAGGTCTTGTGCAACGCATTACTTCATTCACCAACCGCCAGATAAGGAAAGCTTATCATCACAATTTTTATATACAGAGAGACTGGGGGTAAGTAGGCCTATATTCTTGGTGGGGCATCCAATTTTCTGTTTGGAAACTTGTATGTGTAGAGTGTAGACACAAAATATTCCACTAATCAGGTTTCACGA
Organism: Hemicentrotus pulcherrimus; assembly: GCA_003118195.1. Lineage (NCBI taxonomy): Eukaryota > Metazoa > Echinodermata > Echinoidea > Camarodonta > Strongylocentrotidae > Hemicentrotus > Hemicentrotus pulcherrimus. The sequence goes on from BEXV01001688.1 coordinate 85,935, forward strand.
AATCATGATTATGAAAATATTCTTTATGGACGCTGCCAACAGTGTGTCTTTAAGAAGTTTCTACCAAGAAAAAGAAAGAAAAAACCTCTAAAGAATTCGAATATTGAAAAGTGTAGCCGGCGTGGTTGCTGGGTATAAAAGGCTAATCCATATAATGAAGAACACCAAACTCTCGTTAAATTAACAAGGTAATAAAATTTTGTCGATCCCAGCTAGTTTTTGTTTTGTTTCTAGCCCTGGTATAACAAGGTTTTACTGGATAAAGATCATTTCGTTGGTCTCAAGTTTGTTAAAAACAAATTATCACTGTATATAAATGAAATGATATGGAGGTAACCTTGATTTACCCCTTTCCGTTTTTAATAATTAAACAATCCGATAGCAGTATATAATCAAGATAGAATGAAAGGAAAATATAAATAAACAATGATGAAAATGCAGCACATAACATGGATACATATCGAAAGAAAAGCAGTTTCAACTATAAGTTATTACAGGTAAAACTCCATTTACGAAAATGTATAATAATTATTAATAAAAACTTTGCCACTCTGTATTTGATTTCCTTGTTAATATTTATATAAGCAGCCTTGGAAATTAGGGGATTTACTCCGGAGAAGAAAAACATGTAATGTGGTATTTAAGATAGCGACGGTTTACCGCACCATATTTCGACGTACAAGACGTAAAAGACCTACTTGTATAGGGTATCGCTTCCACGACCATGGTCCAACCGGACAACTCATAGTCCGAATCTGTGGTGAACCGGACCCAAAGGTTGTGAGCGTATGTTAGGACTTCTTTAGGCTTCTTTCGGCCGCTGTGGGTGATAAAAATGCTCTCGTTGTCTTCGGTGTCCGTTCCGTTGCCGACAATAACGATGTCACGGTATTGCTCGGTTTGGAACTGCGGGAAAAAGAGGCGTATTTGGCCACCGAAAGGAATCTCGATCTCCCACAAACAGTCAAGGAACTTCCTGTACGTAGATCCACCGGGTGAGTCAATCACCAACTTGGTAGTAAATGATCCTCCCACGAACTCGCCACCACAATCTGAATTGGATTAGAGAAGAAAGTAGCAGAGGAGGAGATAGACAAAGGTGTATAATATAGAGATGCTTACTACTTCAATCAAAAGCTCCAAACTTAATCAATATAAATATATTAGGAACTCAATGTATGTTTTATCAGGACGGTGTTTCACAAAGACTATTAGATTGACTTAGGTTCGACTTTAATTATGGCAGGCCTTTTTTGCTACTTGTTCATCTAACATTCCTGGTATTGGTTTCTCAAGGGACATTCGAATCGAGGTCACAAATCTACATAATTTTGATAGTTCATTATAGAAGGACAAAATATCCAAAGATCATAAATCCTAAGATTTTTCCCTCTAATTTTACATCTGGTTCAAGACCTTTTTGAGGGCATAAATCGCATACCGTAGTATAAGTCCAAGCCTTAAATAATGTAAGTAATTTTTCTTCAACAATGTTCTGTCAAAAATGTAAATTCTGTAGATTTGTGACGTGCTTTGAGAAACAAAATGAGCAAACAATGGCATAGTTCAAGTCCAACTTAAGTCGATCTTTGTATTTGTGAAACACTCCCTGGTCTCTTGTCGATCTGGATGTAGCAAAGTGCGAATTTTAGTCAGGTAGAATTTACTAGCGATGTTATAAATCAGTTACTGGAAGTACTTGGAAGTACTCTACGACGTTCCGCACATTTCGGGAGATACCCTTTTTTCTTCTCTCCATGATTCCTTAGGCTCATCATAAATCAAAGACAAACATTCTGAGCATTTGTTGCAATGACAATGACAATTTATTCTCATGTCACCCACATTGGGGTATTGGAGAAGTTTACAACCAGTTTGAATTTGTCAATTTAACACTGTGAAATATACACTACAATTGCGGTATTCCGAAAATTCATAGTTCCAAAAGTTTAATACGATTTGTTATTCAGAAGGTCTGTAAGACAGAAAATGAAATACGGTCGTTATTGTGAAGATTAGCAATTCCGAAAAACAGTAAAGGGTTATAAATGTATGCCATTTTCGGTTCAAGTATCCTTCGGAATATGAATCCCATTTCATTTTTCAGAAATACGAACCCTATTTCATTTCCGAGTTACAAACATTCGGAATTACAAACCTTCGAAATAACTTAACTTCTGGATTGTTTATGAATGCTCTCAATCATGCAGGTATTAGATTAATAGCACCAAATGTTATAGACAAGTCAACTGGACTTGCTTTCAGTACGTCAACTCCGGAACGCTTCATCCAGCCGACTGGTCTTTGGTGGCAAATGATTGTTGACCAGTGACTGGGTCGAGGAATTGGGGAATCGTCCAGGGATGAGGGGTTTGCCACCAAAGACCAAGTGCCTGATGGCTTTATTAGGCCTTCAAGTGCCGTTCAGGATCAAAGATCAGGCGTGAACGATAAGACGGGTCCCCCTGAACGGGACCCGAACAGGAATCAGACCTCTGAATAAACCTGCAAGAACTGGACAAACGTCGCGGAACAGTTTTTACTTCCACTCGAGGCTTGTTCACATACGCCACCGTTTACCGTAAGGCTCGTTTAAATATGACGCAGTAAATGGCCGGAAACCTTGTCACATCTGAGCAAGGCTTAAGCTACTGCACTTCCCATTTGTGTACCTTGTAAACAAACTGAAAAGTGACTACGCTTCGGACTACAGCATTGTTACGCACAAATACCAAACATATGTGAATGGGCCTTCATTGATTTATAACATTGCTAATAATGTTCCCGAATGTCGTTCAGAACTTACTTGTGTCGGGCTCCTTGGTAGGTTTAATCTCAGGTGTAAAGTTGGCAGCTAGAAGAGAGAGAGAGAGAGAGAGAGAGAGAGAGAGTGTGTGTTAGCAGGAGTAAGATGCGAGTGAATATGAACTTCAGTTTATCAACATACATGGGAAAATGACTGCTTATCAATTGAGTGTTTTATAACGTGATTCCCGTGATATGGAAATGAATGCCTGAGGGCAACAGTGCCGGGTTAGATTCATTTGTTCCGCTCCTGTTCTAATTATATTGGTACAAGTATAACAATTTATTCATCATACACAAAATTGTAAAGGTGATGATAATAATCATAATAACTATTCGTTATTATTATAAGCACTCTACCAGTTATAATGTACAGACAAAAGTGTTAAAGAGTATCATTACCCCGGACTCAGGATTCTGTTACGATTTTGCACTGAATTCCCCACTAAATTCGAAGACCATTCCAAGCAGTCTCCTTTAAAGGTAGGCTTTACTACTTCAGCTAAAAGGGATTAGACCGCCAAGCGAGCCAGCGAGGTTATTGTGACAGGTGGCTATCTCATTAACTCAGCTCTCATTTAACATAAGAAAAAGAGGATCATGGGGGACCAACAGGCACCGATTTGGGAAGTTTTCTATATAGAGGGAGCAAGTAGCTACAAGTAGGACAGTGTGCCTTTAACGGGCGCATGTGCTTATCCGACCACATGACTATGTTCGCAACGTACCGGGTACCCATTGAATACCTGGGTGAAGGGGAGCAATGCAGATAAAATGCCTTGCTCAAACACACAAGTGCCTTGCATTGGATCGAACCCATGATTTTGCATTCTCAGTTGTGGGATTAGACCATTAGACTACGATGATAAAATGATGATGATGATGATTATAATACAGGTGTGTAATACTGCTACTATACTACTATACTACTACTAATAATGATAATAACAATAAGTAAAATTCTTTCTCATATCTACTTACGCCTGATCGAGGTATCCGATACTTCTACTTTGAATCCGCGATCGATGATGGAGCTGTCGGATCGGAAGTAGATCCAAGCTTCATTGGAAGGGGTATCGAACCCTTCTGGATCAGGCAGTCCACTTCCACTTGCGCTATTAATCACATAGTTGGACCCATCGCGGGCCGGGCCGTTCCCGTAGCCAGCACTCACTGTATCGTATTTCTCCTCGGTAGCGAAGTCTTTGAATATGACTGAGAGCGTGCGGCCCTCAGATCCAGTGAACTTCCAGATGCAGTTGAGGTTGACCCGGTAACCGAGGTCGGGGAAGAGGGGAGAGGCGACCACGATAGACCCATCGTCGGGGATGTCAATTGTTCCACCACAACCTGTATTTAGAAATAAGACATTTTACAATTCTAGAGTGTTAAAATAATTAACAGTTATAGCGCACATATTCACCTCATAAGGTGCTCAAGGTGCCCCCATTTTACTTCGTTTCTATAGCTAATATAAGCTCCCGATTTCGGTGCTCACACCATTCAAGGATTGCTTTCCTTCTGTCCACTCACGCTTCCTTTTTGAATACTTTCCAATAAGTAGTCCAGGGTCAGTTGAAGAATTTTGTAGAGGAGGATGGCCATAATGCCGAAAACAAAGTTAAAGGAAAATAAATCACATCTTCAGTTGTCTTTTGGGTTGAAATTGAAAAGGGGTTTTGGGGGGTCGCGTAATTAAGGTTTACCAATTAGAGACACGGGCTGGCTGTGCACCCCTAACTACCTACTAACATTACTATTCTACTATGTTACGTCATTGCTGGACTGAACGTAATTCCTTACCATTGTGAGGTTGGTCCCTGACTATTGCTGAGAAGCCGCGTCGCGCATTGGCCGGGTCACTCGTGAACCTTATCCAGGCCACGTTGTTCTCGATCACGATGGCCTTGTGAGGAACTGAATGTCCAGTGAGCTTCCCGCCACTGACAAGATCTGTTCCAACGCTGGCGCCAGATCCGATCTCTACAAAGTCCTACGGATGATATAATTGATACTAGCATGGTAAAACTCTTCCTTTCCATAATGGAGGTGAAAAATTAGATTGAATCAAATCATTATATGGGAGCATTGTAAGACCCCATTAAAAACATGAAGATACTGTCCCGCTATCAAATTAAGTCAACTTGAGCCTCCGTTGCTATACGATAACGCGACCAAGAGTTGTGAGTGGCATTCATGGATCAAGGTCAAGGTTTCGTTCCAGGGATTTGAACCCTATACTTTATGCTTCATAGTCCGAGGACAACATGACATTTCCACTATTTGAAATAAGCTAATAATCTGCTATTATGGATAATCCTGTCAAGGATAATCAGTGAACTTAATCTGTCAATCAATAGTTCAACTAATTTCCTCAAAAGAGTATTATCAATATATTTTAAAAGGCTGCCGAAAACTAAACAATAATATACTTATTTGGACCATTTTGGAATGACGAACCATCGGAATGATGAACCTTCGGGAAAAGAACCTTCGGGAAACGATGCCTCCCGTTTTACTTACCTGATTAGTCTCAAGCTCAAAAGTCCTGAAGGAGATACCGATACGTCGTCCCGGTACGATCCTGACTATCCAATCACATTGCATGTAGTTACCATACGGCTCTGGATACGATGGTGACGTAATCGTCTCCTCCCCATCAATGTCCAGTCTGACCGTGCCACCACAAGCTGGAAAAGAGGTCGTTATTTTTTCAACAAATAAATCTCAACAAATAATCAAAGAAACACAACTAAAAAAAATGTTAATGAAGATGACGACAATACAAATAATAATGATTATACAAATAACAATAACAAAGGCAATAGTAATACAAATTATCCTACTACTACTTCTACTATTATTAATAATACTAATGTCGGAAGGCGTAATTATCTCTTCTCAAAATATTATATACTTTGCTTGATAATCTTCTGTTTCAACGACACAAATTCACGATGCCTCTGGATATCCTAGTCACACGATTGTCTCCTCAATCCTCCAAATCAACATCTAGCATCTTTGTTCCATCACAAGTTGGAAAAGAGGTTGTTATTAGTCAAAATACCACTCCTTTTGGTTTGATTGATAAACTTCAGTTTCAAAAGACGACAGGTAGCAATTCTATATAAGGGGCTCTGAATACACTCGCGGCGAAATGGTCTCTTCCCTTGACTTTTCAAACATGTCAAATCTGGAAAAGGTTGTCAAAATTAATCTAAACAACAATGGTTCTGCTAAATATATTACTCATTGCGGATGTAGTATCAAAATGGTTCTATTTTGTTTATTCCTTTTTTTTCTTCATTGGATTTAAAGCATGAATCTTGTCTTCTATGCCATTCATTTTGGCATACAACAAATAAAATACAGAGTATACAAGGTTCTTTTTTCAAGGCACAGTGTACTTAAGGAGACATAACTTATAATAGTTTCTCAAACCTTACTAAACTGAATTGTTGAGTAGATATGCTACGCGTTCAACATTATGAGTATGTAGTGACCTAGCAATCAGTAAGATTATTTTTGAACATACATGTATACACTTTTTATTATGTGTTTGTTGTATGTTCCACGCAGTTCTATAACATGTATAATAGACGATCGAAATGGAGGCCATTGCACAAGATGAAACGAATATTCAATAATACAACGAATGAATTGCTTACATGTATTCCTGGCATCGGGGAAGGGGCTTTTGGCAACATTACCAGGGTCTGTGGAAAGAGATTAACAAATAGACAACGAGTTAAAAATAAGTATGAAAATATCGCACAGACTTAATTCATATTAAAACAAAATATGGCCGACATCAATATCCCGGATCAAACCAGATTCCATTAAACGATTGTAAAAGAGCACCCTGATCTAAACTGAAACCGACTGAATTAAGACATCAGGCAATTCATTTATTTTCCCTTTCGTTTTTTTTTTTTACTAGGAGTACACAAATTATACTTTATGATGTATGGGTATAATAATTATAATGTTTTGCTTTCATGGATTTGGTGCGATGCGTTTAACTGAGATGATTTGGTTGAAGTAAGTTGTAAAAAAACATGTCGATTATAATCTATCCTAATTTGTCCATAAAATTAAATGACAAAAAAGCACTCAAATAATCCCATTGAGTTATCCACCACATAAATATCGATTTCTACTGCAAAATAGACAAAAGACTTCGTAAAACTTCAACTCATTCCTGAGTAACAAACTCAAAAATAGCACGAATAGTTTGACAACAGGAAAGGCTTATAAAGGCTCTTTAAGTCACGGGCTCACGGGCTTCACGGCACCCTTTTACGGGTTAAAAAGTTACCGTCACCCCATTCCAAAATTCATCATAGAGGATTTGTTTTCCATTCCTCATATACATAAACATATGGGCCCATTTTGCCGTTAGGGCCATGAGAACCTCGTATCCGATACAATCCGGATCACTTATGATACCAACCCTGGTTACTTACCGAAGACAGAGGTATCAGCAACGTGGACCTCAAAGCCTGAATAGTTATCCCAGTCATCACTCCTGAAAGAAATCCACATGGTATCTCCCTTGATGCGGAAAGAGGTAGTCTCTGGCAGCTCTGGACCACTGTGCTTGAAGATCAGGTACTTAGAAGGGTCCTCCTCATCTTCTTTCTCTCCTGAAAATTCAAATCATATAATTTGTTAATTTTTCGGCGATTAAAATAAGGGAAATAAACTCTCAAACTTTAATCCATATTTGCCAGTCTTCAACTAAATGTAAATCGCTACCTGCCAATTTCTCGTGTAATAATAATTTCAGGGCCCTCAGAAAGGACAGTATTGATGCTAATGAGGCTTCTCTGGCATTATCATTATCATCATTATTTTGTTATAATTATTATTATTACATAATTATAACATTAATATTGATAATATTTTTATTATTAATCATAATGATAATAATAATAATAAT
>BEXV01001689.1:12290-33463 GCA_003118195.1 Hemicentrotus pulcherrimus
GGTAAAGAAGAGGAGGGGGAAGAGAGGGAGAGACAGACAGATAAAATGAAATACAGAAGGGAAGGGGAAAGAGAAACAAAAAGGAAAGGAGAGAGAGAGTGAGAAATAGATAGATAGGGATGAAAGATTAGAAATGAAAATGTTCAAAACTCGTTCAAATCTTGTGCAGTCTTTGTTAAACTAAAACTTGAGCTACTGTATGTGAGCTTTATACGCTAGTTGTTGACAGCTACATATGTCTGTGGTCTGGGACAAACAATCGTGTACAGATTTTCAATGATTGGTCACAACATTGGTAAGGTGTGAAACGATATTTGGCAGGAAATTTCTGACATTACTACGTCTTACAAGTTCCGACACGGAATGATGAGAAGAGGAAATTGGGAAAATATGGAAGAGAATACTTAGAGCATGGAGGGGGTGGGGATGGCTTTTTAGTCTGTAAGGCTTCAAGAAAATGTGTGAATGATGTGCATCATTTCATTGGTTCAGGAAAAGGTCTTAAAAGAAGGGCATTGAGGGTTCAAACCAAGTAAGTCATATTAATACCATAGGGATTTTTTTTTTATTACCTGCAAGTTTCTCATTGAATGGGATTTATAGCCACAAGTTCACTGATTGCTAGAAATTGAAGCATGAAGTTATGCCCGTAACTTCTGAAACTGAACCAAATGCCAATAATGTAAAAACATACATAATGACTGGAATATAGATTTATAATAATTAGATACCATGGGTATACTTTCGTGTAGCCAAGGTTGTATGGTAGGAATCGTTTGCTTTGTACGTAATGTGGAATTGTGAACAATGGCCTCTTCAGCTATCATTAGATAAGTGTTGACAGCTGGTCAAGCCAGAAGTCCCTGTAAAGGAGAGTCCCATAATCCTAGTCAAACGGTGCGCTGCTGCTCAGATGATGTCAATCATGAATTTACTATTTAGAAGGAAAAAAGTGACAGAGCTGATGAAAAAACGATCCTATTCTCATCTATCCCACGATGGATGGAGGGCTGCTGCAGACGTGCATGCCCGATATTGTAGGGGAAAGAAAAGGAGGATAAGGGGTTGCATCTAGGGAAATTCATGGCATATCATAACTTACACTATACATGTAAATGGAAGTTTTATGTTCATATAAGTTCTATAGTTGGTTTAATTATGATACCAATTGAATGTAAAAATAATTGATGGTAATAATAGTAGTCTTGTATAGCGCTTATCATTGATGCTCCATTATCATTCCCCTGGATCTAGCACGGCTGCCATTACAGTGCTCAATCATTTTAAGGAATTAATTTTTGCTGAGTATCCTTTTACCTAACCTTGGTGGAGTATGATAACTGTAGAGTAATGTCTTGCTAAAGGACATTAGTGCTGCGACAAGGATTTGAACCCTGTACCTTGTGGTTCACTGTCTGGAGACTTATCCACTGGACCACAACACCTCAATGTAAAAAGAATCTCAATGCTTTGTCACCAGATTTAAGTAGGGAAAGTCGAGTGGCTTTATAATCTACACCAATGTGGGGTGGGGATGATTGATAATTCTTCCATTAAAGCGGGACTGCACTACTTGTAGCTACTTGCGCCCTCTGTACTGCCAACAATGCCTAAGCGTTACCCGTTGATCCCACATGGTCCCCTTTTTCTTAAGTTCAAATTGAGTGCTGATTTGATGAGATAACCACCTGTCAGTGACCATGCAGGGAGGTCTAATCCCTCCTGGCCAAACTAGTACAGATAGGCTTTAAGAGATACATGTTTAAGAGTTCCATTGGAATGATCCTCTGACTAAAGAAGAGTTGTTGAGTCCTGCATTGGATTTCTTTCTTTTTATTTTGAAATGAATAACAAAACAAAAACGTTGCTTACTTGATAAGTTTACATCTGTAAAATACATTTAACACACTATTTTGTTTTTGTGTACAGGTGAAGCTGAATAGCCAGGAGACAGACTTGGTGACCTTACTGAAGAGAATACCCCTGGGGCCCTCTGAGCTGGGTATGATCAGAGAGAGGGCCCAGAAGCTGAGGGAAGGGACCCTACGTTCCAGGGGAGAGGCCCTGCTCCCCATCATGCTCGCTAGCTTCATCTTTGATGCGCTTTGCTTACCAGGTAACACTGTTTGTTTTATTGATACAGTAAAACCTGTCTACAGCGACTGCCAAAGGGAAACACAAATAGTGGTCTTTGTAGATAGGTTCCTCTGGTACATGTTTCAATGAAAAAACATTTTCAAGGGGGAAAAATGTGCTTGTTGTAGACAGGTGGTCACTAAAGCAGGTTTGAATGTATCATCTTGCAAAGAACTGCAATGTTCTTGCCAAATAGTAGGGCTCATTGTTAACAACCTAATCTTCTGAAGTTGTTAATAATCCCAAGTTCCTGCTTGAAATTACCTATTATTTGTTGTGCTTAGAGGCTATAAGCTCAGTTATTAGCTTTATTTGGTACTCTATGTTGTATTTTCAGATTGAATTACCATCATTCTCCTAAAAATTATAGGATCATACATATTGAAATGTTGATAACCGGAACTAAAAAGAACCTCTCCATTAAGCGCAACGCATTGAGAAAATCTCTACAGCTCCTTTTGTGCTCTTAGTCCTTTGTGAGAATATATGATGTCAGTCCTGAAGTGAAATACCCACATTTTTATACTGTTGACAAATTTATCAGATGATGAAAAAATGGTTGTTTAAAATTGAAACCCCCACATGACTTACACCATTTCTAGAGCTGAGACTGCATTAAGCCTAAAGCTAACACTAGTGCTGTGCAATTTGATACCATAATCTCTCATGCAGAGCTGCAAGGTTCTGACCAAGTTTAAACGAGGGAAACGAAGGGGGTTGTGATTTGATACGAGAGATTAAAATAATGAATCTGATCATTTTTCCCTGTACAGGCCAGCCAGCTGCGAACCTCCCTCGCACGTCAGTTCGTCTGGCCCTCGTCAGGGAGCGTAGCCCCAACGACGAGAAGATGGGCTTTGAAGCGGCCGTGGCTGCCATGGCGATGAAAGCCAACGTGAGCGAGGCGGACCATCCCCTGCTGTGCGAGGGTACAAGGAGACAGAGAGGTGACCTGGCGCTAGCCATGCTCTCCCATTACAAGGAAGACCAAGGCAAATTCAGACAGGTTCGTACCCATCTGTTGTATAAACCGCCCTCGTGTATTAACCTCATCCCTCTTTTTCGCCCTTTTTTGCTGACTCTGTCGGCGGCAAGCCAGGTCCATGTTAAAAAAAAACATGCTGGAAGGCCTTTCATTTAACTGCGAGGTGCAGCTGAATGTGTTAGATCATTAATGTAAATTAAAAAACAATAATAGAGGACCTAAGATAGAACCTTGTGGTTTGCCATGTAATAGAATAAAAATTGGAGGAATTATTATTATAAACTACATATTGAGATCTATCAGAAAGATTACTTTCAAACCAAGATGACAGACAAATTTGAGTGTTGTTCTAGTTTCCGAGTGGTGAGTCAACACATCGATTACTGAGCTGGGAGACATTGCCAGGCATAGCGCCAGGTGGAGGGGCATAAATCAAAACTTTTTTTTAAAAAGTAATTTCTTCTTTGTACTGTGTATAAGATGCACCACAGACTTTGAATTTTTTTTGGCGGCAAAAAATTGTGGTTAATATAACGTTAATTACGGTACATTGTGATGTGACTTTTAAGACCAATGTAATGATTTGAATCCTTATGTCACTCTAAAAGATGAATTGCAATTTACAAAGAGCAAAAGGGTTAATACTCCTCTTAAAATTGGCAACAATGCATTTTTACATCAAGTGAAACGTAATGGACCTACGATGAGCCTGAAGAGATGAAAATTATTTTTACAGCAGAACTCATTTAAAAAGGGGACAAGGAGATGTCATGCATTTTATGTAATTTGTAGCATTGAATATATAGCAAAAACACAGGAGCACCAGAATATTACATGTCATATTCAATAAACCAGGAATTTGCATTTCATATTCTGCTATTATTGTTGTTTGTATTGTATGTATTTATAATGGGTTAGCAATTCATTTGAACCCAGTTATGTATTTCAAAGTGTTATTCAAAAGCAAATCAAGATACAGCTTATGTACATGTACATTATATGAAAATTATATTCGTCTGTGCCATTTCTTTCTGTCTCTCAGATCCTAGATGCCCTCCTTGATAAGCAAGGTCCCAAAACCCACAAGACACCGTGTGCAGCCCCTGTCCCCTCCAACCCAGCGTTATCTAGACCGTCCCAACAGGTCCCTACTCATAGCCACGCCCATAACCACGCCCACCCTCACGGTCACATGCCCCACCCACAAACGACCACCGGTGACGACATAGCGGCCCGTATCGCCCAACACATGAGTGAACGCTCACTGGCAGGTGCGACTCCCAGCCAACCAGCAGGGATCAAACCTCAGGACGCAAAGCGGGGTAAAGCTGGGGCTAAGGACGGCCATGATAGCTGCGAAGGCGGGTCCGACAGCAGCAGAAGCAAGGACAAGAAATCCAAATCCAGGCTAGAGGCTCCAGGACCACGCCCTGTTTCCTCTGGACCACCTCCCAACAACTCCAACCTCGATCCAGCCATGTGCAGGGTGGGTCAACCTGGTATGGGACAGGTTGGTGGAGGGAGGGGTAGAGGGGAATTCCCCACTATCAGTGGAGAGGATGAGGGTAGCCATCACCCCCCTCCCCATGGACCTCCAGGGGCAGCCAACCACCCCTCGACAACCACCGGTATTGGCTACTGGGGAAGGATATTTGGCAGACACCCTAGGAAAAGCAAAGGTAAGGATGATGATGCTTACAAATAATTAATGAAGTTTTTCTCATCCTAACAACGTATCTCTCTTATTGAAAAAATTACATTTATTACTTGATAGGTAGCATGACTTCACTAATATGCTTATTCTTTCCATAAAACTAAAAGCAAGAAATACAAGTAAATATATTTTTGTAACGTATTTATTTGTAGTACATGTCGAAGTACATAGATGCTTATTGTGGTCTGTGATCATTTGAAACAGCAGTCATTAATCTAATCTTTAATAATCTTATTACTTCCATTTAATCATCACAGTAAGAAGCACGTAGAGGCATTTAATAACAGATACTTTATTACATGGTCAAAATTGGCCTTGGTAGTTTAGGAAATATGGTATTTAGGATCAGCATAAACTCCAGCAGTGCAATTTTAAAAACAATGATGCATTGCATGCCTATAATCTTTCATGCCAGTAAATATTTATATGCTCTTATCCTTAAGGTATGGCTAGTATAGACAGCAGTGCACCCGAGACAACCTCCAGCGACAATTCCCCCACCCTAGCGAGGCGAGTACCCCCAGGGGGGTGGGGAAGGTACCATGGACCTGGTAGCGACAGCGGGAGTAGCGGTAACTCCAGCGATTCGGTCAGCTCCAGCAGTTCAGGAGAGAGAGCTTCAGGCGCTAGGCCGAAGCTACGAGAGGCTGAACCGTAAGTAGATGGTAGAATGATTGTGGAATGGTCCTCCCCTAATCCTTCGCTCTTGTAACCAATTATCCACTGCTTTTTTGTCTCTTCTAGTTAGAATTATGAACAGACATTTTTGGTAGTTTTTTAGTCTCATCAGCACCTTGAATAGGCAACTAGATATCAGTGCGTTACAAATACCTGGATTGGATTTCATTGGAATGATGCTGGATTGCAATTTACAGTGTGACATTGATAATCACTGATTTTGTTTTAAACAATTGAAGTTTTAATCACATCTCGTAGCTTCTTTTTCCAAAGTTCACACAGGCCTTGTAGTTACTGTTTTTCAAAAAATTTCAACTTAGGCCTTAGTAAGACTACAGACCTTGTAGTTATCGCCTTCCAAAACATTCATATTCATTTTAAATTATAGTAAGATATGGTTTTTAGGCTTGGCACAAATTTTTGGTATGAATTCAAGTTTATACTATTATGTTGCTTTATGTTGCTGGTGTATTGAATCTACAGTGTTTCAAAATGGGTGCAGACTGTCTCTTTTGTCAAGACAGCGAGATAGTTATCGAGTTTACTTTCAAGAAAGATTCCTTATGCCGTAAATTGTGCATGAAAGATTTAAGTTTACATTTCAATGAGCATTTATCAGAAAGTTTTATTAGAGAGTGATTTATATCTCTTACTATTAGTGGTTGTAATCTTTATTATCTGCCGTGTTATTGTTAGTTTCCAAGAAATCCCAGTCCTTACTAAATATGTGATTACCATACCTTCTAATGATTATAAAGCATACTTTGATTATAATGGGATGAAATCAAATGAACATCTTTTAATCTCTTTGTTCTGAATTTTAATTTTAATTTTGTAGAAGTGCAGGGCAAAGTATACCTGTGTCACTGATGCGCGCTAACCCAGTCAGCATAGCCGTAGCACCTGAGAACCTAAATGAGAACAAGGCTTGTATAGCGGCAGGCAAAGCTAACAGGTGAGTTTAGATAATGTACCTTGTGAAAGGTCAGTTAAGGTCATTTGAGGTCATTTGAGGTCATTTGAGGTCAGGTCCGAATGAGAACAAGGCTTGCATAGTGGCAGGCAAAGCTAACAGGTGAGTTTAGATAATGTACCTCATGAAAGGTCAGTATGGTTCAGCTCAGGTCATTTCAGGCCATGTTAGGTCAAGTCAGGAGAGGTCAGGTTAGGTTAAGGCTGAATGAGAACAGGGCTGGTATAGAAGCAGGCGAGCAGTATAGCAAACAGGTGCATCAAGATAGTACCTCTCTAGAGGTCAATTCAGGTCAATAAAGGTCATAGGTCAGTCAGGTTTTGTGTTCAATGGCCACTGCACACCTCTTGACCCAACTATGATGTGGTTTATAGAAGAGCCTTCCAGGAGCAGAAAATGCCTGATTAATAATAAATAATAATAATAATGGGTTCTTGTATAGTACTCATGTCAGTCAGATTTGACGCTCCTGGCGATCCCGATTATTACCCTGGCTTTAGCACGGCTGCCATACGGCGCTCCAGCAGTTCAAGACCAGGTCCCCATTTACATGTACTTCACCCGGGTGGAGTGTGGCAAATGTAGATAATATCTTGCAAAAAGACATTAGTGCCGTGGCAGATTAGCTGTGAAACTTAGTGATGTCACACTCACTTATAGGTAATTTTACTTTTTATCTGACCAGAAGACTTCCATGCAATTTGGGGATTACTGTTCATATGACCATTTGTGAATTCAGACAGATATACATTGTAATTTCCATTTTTGAAATAGTATATAATGTGATTCTGTGGCAGTCACTTACAAACTCCAGTTGTGGTCCATTTGTAAGGTGAATGGTGGACTTGAGATCATGAAATAAAATATGAGCTTATATGAGGTCTATGAAACCATACAAGTTGATGCTAAACACCGTTCTCCTCTCCACCCTCTACATTTCCTGCAGAAGGGGTCGTAAAGGAGGTCGTAACGACAACTGCCCGACAGTCCCCAACCAGCCCAGCGAAGCCTCAGCCCACTTCTTCTTCGAGCTGGCCAAGACG
Source organism: Hemicentrotus pulcherrimus (assembly GCA_003118195.1). Classification (NCBI taxonomy): domain Eukaryota; kingdom Metazoa; phylum Echinodermata; class Echinoidea; order Camarodonta; family Strongylocentrotidae; genus Hemicentrotus; species Hemicentrotus pulcherrimus. The sequence continues at coordinate 19,820 of BEXV01001689.1, forward strand.
GTCCTGAACAGAGCGGGCGGATCAAGCAGCACAGCGCTCTTCACCCAGGAGTGTACCAACTCCAACCACTCAGGGCCGCATCGAGGCCTGCATCTCTGTGCGTTTGAGATAGGACTGTACGCCCTGAGGCTTCACAATGCAGTCACGCCCAACTGGCTCTCCAGGACGTATTCTTCCCATGTTTCCTGGATTACAGGTCGGTGTAACCCAGAGTGTTTCCTTCTCTTCAAATTCTGCTGCTTTCTTTTATTCATTTGGCTAAGATCCTTCAGCACTTTAGGAACCTATTGCTACATGTATGTACCAAAAATCTCTTGAAAATGCCCAGGTTACTATAACTTTAGAGCCATTGTGTGTCCACTGTGAATGTAACACATTTGTGTACATTTACATAAAATTTTAATTTAGCTCAGTGGTAGAGCAGTGGTCTCGCAACAGGGAGGTTCCGGGTTAAAAACCAATTCGATGCGCTAGTGCCCTGTGGTAAGGCATTAATCTTCATTTTCAAGACCCTCAGAGAGGACTTAAAGCCATCCGTCCCCTGGTTGCTTACTTACAAGCAAACACATGCCTTCTTAGCAGTCAGGTAAAACAAACCAACCATCCTAAATCTTTTTTTTTCATGCATCCCTCCCTCTTGTGTTCAGGCCAAGCCATGGAGATCGGAAGTGCAGCCATCAACCTGCTCGTGGAGACATGGGAGGGGCACCTTACACCTACAGAAGCCGCCTCGTTGGCTGACAGGGCCTCCAGAGGTCGTGACCCCAACATGGTGCGAGCAGCAGCACAACTGGCTCTGTCTTGTCTCAGCCACGCCCACGCTCTGAACCCAACGGATGTAAACAGGGCGCTCATGCAGGTTAGCATTTTTAAAATCATTGTTAAAATCTAAAGTCTCCTCACTTGAAATCTTATTCACCTTCAGCTATCCATTTTTTTTAATGAAAGAAAGATTATCTGGTTTTCAGAGTTACCTGTAGTATTATCGATGGAAATGGATGAGTTAACTAATCATCTTTTTCTTTTTTGTTCGATCCAAATTTTAAAGGAGAGTTAGAAGGATTTATCCCATGATACAAGGTCATCTTAACTTTGCTTCTTTTTTTGTTGTTGCATATCTTGAAAGTACTGTATGGCAGATATGGTTGTATCTGAATTGGACTTTCTTTTGCAAGAGTACTATTATACAGTATATCTTCTCCCATTTCAGTGCAAGGAGCAAGACATCATGATGTTACAGAAGGCATGTGTAGCGGTGGAGAGTGCGGCCAAGGGTGGGGACGTCTACCCAGAAGTCTTGTTCAACGTCGCCAAGCAATGGGAGTGGCTTCATGACAACTCAACAGGACAGGGTAACCATAGCAACCAAAGGCACCAGCACCACCACCATCAGCACCACGACTCGGATGAAGACAAGGTGGTAGCGGCCGACGAGGGGACTGGAGATGAGATCGGACCCGTGGTGCCGTTTGTGAATGCGCCTGTCAGGGGTATTGTTCCACAGCAACGTGTGGTTGGTCTTCCATACAGGTTGGCACAGCCTCATGCGGTACCTATCGTGTATCATCATCCAGAGTACCAGGAGTATGTTGCAGTTGATCCCTACATGGCAAGGCATCAATTTGGCAATGCACCTCATGCGATGCCGGTCGGAGACCACAGGCTGCAGCATAGGCCTCCGATGCCCCAAGACAGCCACAACATGCAGTGGCTTCCTCATCACCAATACCACGGTCCGTGTCCCTACAACGCCAACGTGGCCATGCCTGGGATGGCTGTGTCCGTACCCCGCACGGCCTTCCAGCCCACGCAGATCATGCAGCTTCCACCTGGACAGGTCATGGCTCAGCGACCCATCATCCAGTACCCGATGCCTCCGACGATCATCCATGCCAGGCCCAACGTGATGCCTCAGCAGCAGCAGCAGCAGCAGCAGCAGCAACAGCAGCAGCAACAGCAGCACCCGATACAGCCTATCCCCAACATGGCCCAACCCATAGCCCCACAGCAGCATCCAGGACTGTTCTATCTTCATGCCACCTACAGGGTTGGCATGTTGGGTATCGATACCCTGGCTAGGAGAGTTCATGACGAGAGGACGCAGTCAAGGTTCTCACCCAATCCTCCCTATGGTGAAGACATCAAGTGGCTCATGGAGATTGCTAAAAGATTAGGTAAGTCTTCCTTGTCAACCTTCAAAAATGATTTTAAAGTATTTTGTTCATTTTAGTCTTTTGTGTCCTTTTTACACCCAAGATAGTTGATTGTCCAAAAAAAGTATAAGTCAAACTATTTTCATTAGTTTGCCAGATGTATTTCTCAAATAGATTTTAAGCCACTTTGTCATGCTTCTCTGTAACCTTACTCTCTCTATTCATTAGGGATCGAGTTAAATGTAGTAACAGATTAAACTGATTGTTTTGAAGTTGGCTTTATATCCTAAGAATTGATCCTGTTCTTCAACACTTGTTTCAGTATGAAATTTCTAGTAATTTTAAGTCTATTATGAATACGTTCATGTAATAGAAAACTTACAAGGAATAACTCCTTTGGTTCTGTTCAAATTGATTTCTTTATTGTATGTTGATTTGGACCTACTTGTACATGTATGACAACATTTTAAACTCTTCCTGTCTCTTCTTTATCCACCTGCAGGTGTAAGTTATGTTCAACAGTTCTGTGCATGTGTATTAAGCGTCGTAGTGAGTCCGTTTGTTCTACATACAATAACGTGGGAGGCTGCACATTACCTAGCGTCTATGAACCACACATCGGTGCAGGCCAATCTGCGATCCCCCATCCTAAGTCCGATCGTACAGAAGTGTGTTCAGATGTACATACAGTGTATCCATCAAAGGATGTACCACATAACGCCGCCAGAGTACGACGACTTCATCAGCGTGGTCCAGAGTGCACAGAAGGCCTTCTCGATGCAGGCAGGCGGGCAGGCACAGTTCAAGGACTTCATCCAGTCGCTGAGAAGGTTGCCTCGGTGCAAGCATGACCTGTGGGTGCGGCTGTCAGCCACGCTGTCGCCGAGCCTCTTTGAGCATTCCTCTTCCTCCTCAGCTTCCTCTCCTTCCACCACTACTGTCTCAACCAATCACTGACAGCGTCTCATCCACGCTCAGGCAGGTCTAGCCAATAAGGAACTTTCATTGGTTGGATTTTGATTACTGATGAGTTATTCATGGAGAAAGAAAAATCTTTTTGAAGACACCATGCACAGGATAGAGACGATCCCTTCACTGTGAAATATGGGATATTGTGTGTTAATATTTTCTTCCTGTTCAGTTAGACGTTTAGACTAGGAACAGCCAAATATTAATTCATTTTGTGGAAGTGTGTGTAATCTAGGGGTCTACTGTGAGTCTCTTGCATTGGACAGAAACTCAGTTTTTCTGTAAAACCCACTCTTACCTCCGTGATGTAGAAGTTCAGCAAGCTCGTTCTCTCTGAATCTTCCTCAATCACTTCAAGATATGATGCTCATAATCTTGAAAACCCCAGACAGCTATTAAGTGTCCAAGGAACTTTGATGAGACTTAATATGTTTTCCAGAAATTTCAAATGTGTCTCAGAATTATCCATTGGATGTATATATACTTGATAAACTTTGGTTCTTTTTCAAAGCAAGTCTTCTTACTTTTTATCCATCTTCATCCAAGAGAGCAGTTTAAATTTGTCCCACCCAATTTTATTTTTTCTTAAAAGTTGTACAGATTGATTTTTTTTTGCATTGTTATGGTTATTTATTTAATAGATTTGTAGTAACAAAAAGCTCAGTGCTTTTATTTTTGTGTTTGTTTGTTTGTTTAACATCCATGTTAGAGCTTGTTCGAAGGACGTGTATTTTTGTATATAAGTACGTGAGAGGATGGGTAAGAGGAGAGCCCGAGGTATAAACTGTTATTTTGATTGCAATATGGGAAGATTGAAATGATTCTGGGAATGTAGACAGAAGGAAATTAAAGGCAAGATTTTGATGAAATGGCTCTCTAAATTTTAGTGTTAAGATGATGATGCTGGCCCGACCGCGAAAAGAGAGAGGAAAGTTGTGTAGCAGCGTAAAGGCAAGGAGGAATAATTTGTGGTTGCCTGTGACGGAGAGCGACATTTAAGAGAGTGTCCTGCTCCTGATTTTTGAGAACATTTACTTCCAAATCTCGACAAGAGGATGTATTGCACAAAGTTAATATCGCCTGCTCTTGATAAAGTAGAAGTGCTGCCTCTTTGTAGGTATTTTTAAAAGCCATTTGTTTTAGTTTTTTGTTGAAAAATCTGTATTTAGGAATTCTTGAAGATGGTCTGAAGTTGGTGTTATATGATGCACTATAAATCAACTCTATAAAAGAAATTGAGTTCTTTTTCTATCAACGGTGTACAAAGACCGACCAGAAAATATATTCATAAACATTTAAGGCTTATTAAAGGTAAAGACCAGTATTGGAAACGCCCCAAATTAAAAAAAATGTAATGGAAGCTTTTATTACCAATCATGTGAAAGAGTATGTTTTGACTAATACATGATGATAACAATTTTGCCAGGAAACCGCCTACTAATTGATATATATGGTAAATTAGTTTATCTATTAGTGTGTGAGAGATAAACGCACATGTCACACAGGTGTGCGTAGTCCCATATACATCTTTCTGTGTACAGTGCTTGTAACTTCACGAAGACTGGGCCAAATTTCTTATCATTTTGATGATTCCAGAACCTTGCAGTACACACCAATACCTATATGCTAGATGATCGACCTTTTCTGATCGATTCCAAAACGTTTCTTTCATAATGCAATCGCATGACCATAACTGGTCTTTATCTTTAAGATAAGACATGGTCAACTACTGCAAAAAGAACCGCAGCAATTTTTTACAGGTGAACGAATGGCAACGAAGAGCGTCAGTGGTCCTATGCGTACTCATTGAGCTCTGTGTTATAAGAGGAATGACAAGCTTATAATGCTTACCATCAAAAGGAACGGAGCGGTTTTGAGGTGTCATACCCATATGAGGCTTAAAAGTTGGCTGGGATCGCTGACTATGAATTTCTTCTCATTTTGAGTCGCCTTTTAACGAAAATGTTTATTCAAGGCAGTCTCCTCATCCCTTTCTACCTATTACTACTAGGTTGAGCGTACTCGCACTGATTTGACAAGCTTTTTCCATTCAATTCTATTCTCCATGATCTTTGGGAGCTCCTGTCTCGGTAGACAGGTGTCTTTTTCTAACTGGTCAATGTAAGTCATTGCTGGGCGCCCTCTGGTGCGTTTGCCCCTTGAGGGCTCCCAGAAGAGCATTTGTGAAATGATTTCACTCTTGCTCCTCCAGCAGTGCCCACTGAAACGGAGACCCATTAGGAATGTGAAAGCAACCTTAATCATGCAAATTGTGTGACATTATTTTCCTTTGTTTTCCTTGCTTTTTCTCCATCTGTTAATCTTTGAAGCAATAGACAGGGTCAAGACAACCCTTCTTGAGGATGTATCGACACTGAACGGAACACAGTCGCCATTTGCGTAGACAGGGCAACTTATGATTAATTTTTTTTTTGCCTTCGACAATATGAAGTCTAAAATGAATTTTGCTATAAATTTAAAGTATTTCACTTATTTGATTTTGAATTTTAAGAAATTTGAATTCCCATCACTTATTTATTGAAGAGATCTTTTTCCAAAATGTATATTTTTCAATGTTCTCCTGTGTGTAATATGTGTATAACTAGATGTAAACTTAAAAAGAAAAAAAAAAGATTTAAAAAAAAGATAACCATCTGTTCTCAGGTTTAATCTAAGCTACTTTTTAGAAGTATCATTGTCTACTGTTTGAAGAATATGTGCAAAAGGTTCAGCGTTTAACTTGTTCCATTGTCGAAAGTCATATAAATGTGTGTAAGACATCGCTGTAAATAGCTCTCTTCGTTCTCATCTGTATATAATTACTTTAGATTCTCACAAATTTGGTGGATTCCGCAATACGTTGCCTCGTAAGGGTAATAAAAATGGTTTTGCTGTATGGAAGAATCTTTGGGTTAGGGTACTTGCGAAGTCCCTCTTTTCCTGTGATTTTTAAATTCATAAATTCTCTGCTTTTCTAAAATTTTCAAACCACCAAGGGTGCAGAGTATGGATGAATTATCAACATGCCTAGGTTACTTGCAATGCAAGCTCCATAATTCACTCATTGTATTGGCAGGCTTTATATTCAAATAGGCCTAGTCCCACATGTGTAGGTCATTGTGTGTGAAATTATGCATCGGCCTCCTATGGTGAAATGGTGAAGTCTAATGCAATACCACTATTTTGAAGGGACATCTCCGAATACATTCATCAAGAGATACGTGCCAGCTTACAGCAAAAAGGCCGCTATTGCCACATATTTTCAGTGGCTGCATTTATGCAGCGCCCTTTTTACGGCAAGGTCACAACCCTTGTTTCATTTTGGTCATTATGCATAAGTTAAGGATTGTTCAGATATGAAACAGTTAAACTGCTGCAAAACAAACTGCCCATTTTTATTTTATTTTATTTCCTAGTAAATAAAAGGCAACTGCACGCAACAAACAAAGGTCCTGTGCGTATTCACTGATCCCTGTGTTCTAAGATAAAGAAATGTAAAGAGTCTTACAGTCAACGTTATCATTTTGTTAAAATGCGATTTCCTGCGTCATATCTGAACGAGGCCTTAGGATCCATGCTTGTCTCAATCCCAAAAAACAAAAAAAAGAAAGATGACTCCCACATCAGCAGCAAAGTTGTTCTGTCTTCATTTTTTTTCTTACAGGCATTGAATGGAAATATAGCTATAAACTTTCTGCAAAGAGAAATCCAAGATAACTCACCATTTCTAAATTGCAAAAGAAAGGGACAAAATCTCTCTTATCTTATCTGTAGAACGTGTGTTGAAGTTCTCTTTTTTTAAAAAGGAAATCACCAAATTTTATATACCGGTACAGGGCTGCTCTTATAACATTGTTGTATATGTCACTCATATGAACGTGCAATTTGACAACACCTTCCGTGTTGAAATTACCGAAGATTTTACTCTGATTTTATGACTGGAAAAAATGACAATGGTTCTCTTTAAAAGCAGGGATTTCTTCCGATTCATGGTTAGTTCTGTAAATTGGACCTCATTTCCCGTGATGCATTTTTTACCTCAGATTCTCAAACAGAAAACGCATTTGTTATTTGATGTATGGAATCGTGATCTTTGTATCTGAGCTCCAGAAACTGAAAAATTGTATTTTACCCAATTCTTGAAAATGAATTCAATATGTAATGTGTAATATATAGATGATATACGTTTGCTTTTGGAGTGTGACTAGTATCATGTGTGTGTGTGTTTGTGTGAGTGTGAGAGAGAGAGGTGAAGAGAGAGAGAGAGAGAGAGAGAGGGGAAGAATGTAAAATGGAGTAATATGAAGGCGAGGAAAGACCAAAGATGGTATGGCATGGTTGTGAGCGTTTTGTGTGTGTGTGGATGCATGCATTGTGTCTCCTGTTGTATGTCTGTATTAAGGTTTGTATTTCAGACTGTGTGTGTGAGAGGCACGGGACTGTTAGGCTTCCTTTTGTCCTTCGATGTCTTAACTTGCAAGTTGTAGCATTGTAATCGTGTATACTCTTGCGTGATTCGAGCTGTATCAATGGTTTCTGCATTAAACGTTTTTGTCTTGCTGAACAGAAAATCTCTTGAATCAGATTATTTATTTTCTTGTCTTGTGATCTGCCATGACACGCAATGTGCAGGGTGAGAGAAGGGTTAGGGGAGGGGAGAGAGGGGGAGAGGGGGGAGGAAGGAGAAGCGCTAGGAGGGGATAGAAGGAAGGAGAGGCAGAGAGAGGAGGAAATGGAGGAGAGAGAGAGAGAGAGAATGGAGAGATGAAGGAGGGAGAGAGAGGGAGAGAGAGAGAGAGAGAGAGAAAACGAGTATTCTTGTGTACTGATAAATAGGAAAATAAATGAAAGCACTAAAAGAGGATTAAAATATTGCACACTATTGGCTAAGGCCAAAGAGGTCAGAAATTATATTCTATACACAATATGAAGATAGAAACACAACTCTATCAAAGTTTGCTCTGTAATTCTTAAACCAATAAAGAGAGACAATAGCTGCATTTACACTACAAGCAAAAATCATGACTTTCCTCACATTCTGGTGTGTGCATGCAGGCCGTATTTGTCTCTCAATTCTCAAACATACACATACGACTCCTCGATTTACACTATNCATCCATATTTTTGTTAAGGCATATTTTGTCGTTTTCATTCTCACCGTCGTTTTCATTCTTACCGTAGTTGAAAAAATAAAAACGCAAATTAAACATAACCCTTGAGCAGTGTTTATATAATAAATGACAAAACAATTTCCAATGGAACCAAATTACAGAAAGTAATAAGAAACTGCGTATGTATAACGTACACTCTGTAATAAACAATTTCTGATTAATGTAAATGGTCCGCAATAAATTAAAGGTACCGGTAATACAAAGTTTGGGTATGGGGTCATGAATTAGTTGGTTCAAATGAATATATTGAAAGCATAATGTGATCCTCCAATATTCAGTGAGCGGTTGAAATCAAGTCTTAAGTGGTGAAATTGTAAATAATAAACTCTTTATGTTTTATAGCCCCCTCTCAGCTCTCAAACAATGTTTCTTGACTAAAATTGATTAATTGGCTACTCCCGTTTGAAAATTAAATATCACAACTACATATTCTGAGATTTTCATGGTAGCAGCTTCCATTGTATGGCCGTATGAGCATTGTTAACTTTTTATATTCAATTTCTTTCGAAAGCAGAAGTGTTTTATATAGGGCCAAATTTTCTAGTGCTTATAATACATCCACAGGAGCATCCAAATATATCAAAATTGTAAAGAATAAATATCCAGCCAATTCTCAAAAATTTCCCAAAACTTTGTATTACCTTTAATCAAAGATTATTGCAAATATGTGCCTCTTTAACAAGAAACAAAGAAAGAAAAATTGAACAATTGTAATAAGATAAGATAAGATTTCACTGCTATACATGTACACGAAATAGTCCCATTGCAATATGTTGGATACCGTAAGCATACCGGTAGGCTTTTTAAGTGTCTGAAAATTATTGAGATAGCTTAATATCTAAAAATGGAAAAGAAATATTGTCATACTTGGATTAGATTCAACATTTCTGTGAATGAACAATTGGAAAGAAAAACCATGTGATTAATAAAATTTGATCATGCTCACATTTACTGCAACCAGCATGAACCTTTGCTGTTTTCTTTTCCTGCCTTTTCATAGGCACCTGGAGGGCAGTCACATCCTGCCCATATATATGTACACATGATCTGTCCTAAACCATCAATTTCGTTCATTCTCCTGCCTTTTCAGCCATTTGTAGTTTTATTGTTCACTTCTCCCACCATTTCTGCTCAACAATCTTGTTTCATGTTAACTTTTCCCGCCTTTTCTGCCAAACAATCTGGTAGTTTGTTGTTTGTTTTTCTGCCTTTTCTGCCAAACATCCTTATAGCTTTGTTAACTTTTGAATTGAATCTATTAAATTTGCTCTTCACTATTCCTGCACTTACTGAATAAAACATTGTAGTTATATTGTTCATATCTTTTTTTTATTATGTCTCTCTATCCTGCCAAAAATGTTATTGTTCACCTCAACTTCTGTTTTGCGTCAATTAGTTCTGCTCTGTGACCAAAACAATCGGTTAAGGGGAAATTTCTAGTAAGAATTAGCAAAAAGCAATATGAAAAGAGGGTGCACGGAGTAGAGGCCGGACAAAGGGAGCAAAAAACAGATATGTACTCCAATAATAGAAAGTAGAGGTTTCCGCCCTCCTTTTCTCAGTCTGCCAAACAGCCTTGTAGTTTTTGTTAACTTTCCTATCTTTTTTGCCATTCAATCTACCGGGTAATAATTTAGTTGGAGAGAAAAAATGTGATGATACTGTTTGTTCACATCATGGCACTATCAGCTTCTCCCTCTCATATATTCTCTCTCTGTTGCCTGGGCCCTGTTTCATAAAACTTGATATCAATAACAAGTTACAAGCTACTGTTATAAGCTACTGAAATCATGGCATGTGATTGGCTGAGAGCAAATTTGTCATAGAAATTTAGCATTTGTTATAGATAAAAAGTTTTATGAAATGGGCCCCTGGTCTTTAAATGTGGGTGGATACCAAGGACACTCAAAAGAACTGTAGTCCTTCTCTTGGCGACCACTCGCATAATGAGGATGTCTTTTTTTTTCTTCTTTTCCTGCCATTTCACCTGGATGGGAGTCAATTCTTGTCCATACATTATGTACATAAATGTAACGGTCACAAAGGAACAATTTCAGTGCACTTTTCCTGAAACATAATTTAAGCAGACAGTCTGATTGTAGCCTTATTGTTCACTTTTTCGCCGAACAATCATTTATTATTAACTTTTCTCGTCTTTTCTGCCAAACAACTTCATAGTTTTATTGTTAACTGTCCTGCCTTTTTTTTGCCATCAGTGATGTTTTAATTTTGTTCTTCACAATTCCTGCATTTTCTGCATACAACATTGAAGTTATAATTATATTGCTCATATCCTTTTTATTATGTCTCTTTATCCCTCCAAACTTTATCTGTATATAGTTCACCTGAACTCTTGTTTTGCTTCATTAATTTCTGCTCTGTGACCGAACATGGTGGTACGGGGGAAATCATTTTTCTTTTAAGAATTCCAGCACAAAGATGAAAATAGAACACAAGGAGTAGAGGGACAAAGAGAGCGAAAAACAGAGATTAACAGTTTCCTGCCTTTCCATGCAGCCAACCAGGCTTGTATTTTAATACTTTCCTCCTTTTTTTGCCATTCAATCTTTTTAAGTTTTGTTGTCATTTCTTTTCACACACTTCTTTTAAGAATCAGCACGGAGCACGCAAGGAGTAGAAGGACAAAGGGAGCGAAAAACAGATTGTCCTTCAATAATAACAGAGTATTAACGGTATCACGCCTTTTCTGCCAAAACAGCCTTGTAGCTTTATTGTTCAATTTTACAACAATTTCTGCCAAACGATCCTGCAGGTTTATCGTTAATTTTTTTAACTTCTTTGCCATTCAATCTTTTAATTCTGTTGAAAAGAAGAAAAAAAAGGTGAAAATATTTAAATTCTACACACCAAGCTTCTCCCTTTCATATGTTCTCACTACCGTCTCTCTGTCGCCTAGTCTCTGTCTGTGGATGAGTGGGTAGGTACCAAGGACTTCACTTGACAAAATTCACTGGCATACAATTTTCTCTGAAAATGTGGGTCCTTATATGCAGTAAATTTCCAGATTGTCCTCCGGATGTTACATTCCTACAAACATGACATGTGTCTCCTCAAATTCAAGCTGTCTGTTTCTCTCATTTTCCCTCATTTTCCATCTCTCCTACTCAAGAACATGTTTTTTCTATGGCTTATTTTTGTCAAATTCATACTCACTAGTTGAAAAATTAAAAACACAACACAAACCTTACAGCTTCATGAGTTCCCAGGTAACAGCTCATTTTAATAATAAACATTGGTGCTATACAAAAATGTTTATATATATATATATATATATATATATATAATATCTTCCACCCCTCCATATTTCCACTTTAAATGATTGTTTTTGTTCTACAGGCTGTCAGTGCAATCATTTAACCAATCAGTGAGATAACACATGTAGCTGCATTTATATCGACAAACACGGTAAAAAAACGAACGTGTCCCCCTTACATAATACATGGGCCAAAGCATTTTGAACGAGTACTGTCTTCAAAAGCCTCTGCCAAGGCCATAGAAAAAACTCAGACAGCATAACTTAACAGATCACGACATACAGCACAATAGTGAATTAGCGAGAAGGGTGTTCTAAACATTGTGCACAATGACAATGAAAGAATTGGTCACTGATGCAAACGATGCGATTACAGTCTGATTAATGGTGTGGAAAAATTTGAATTTTATTTGTTATTAGCTAGCTGATACTGCTATTAGTGGGCCAAATTCTTGTCATGTCACGAACAATAGAATCCAAGGTTGTTGTTTGACAGAGAACACATGTACATGTATGTGAAGGTGTTCAACAAGTATGATGGGGAGTTGTGGGTCTGCGGATCCGTAACAATATTAAAGCTGTCACTTTTGACTATGGAGTAAATGAAAAATATGCATCAGAGAGCACTATCTATCGTAAATATTTGTCATTTATAACCTTGTCCAACATAAGTCTTTAAACATTTCAGAAAATGTGCATGGCACTTCCTCAAATGATTGTTTGAAATCAACTCTCCAGACAACCAAACTGTCTATATCTGTAGACACAAAACTAGTGGGTATAATTATATTGCAAAAATATCCTCATAATTCATATGAATGGATGCAGTGCGCTCTAAACCACAAACGTACAGTATATTTTATAGTTCTTCTCTTGTCTTTCTTATGTCTTCATGGACACTTTTTTCCTTCTCCATATTCTAAACTTTTCTGCCCTTCTCGTTTCTACAGTTCTCTCCATTTTCTCATCTACAAGTGATTTAGCATTTTAGTATTACATTTAGCCAATATTACAAAGATGTTTGGAAAACTTAAAGGTACTTTGTCCCATTTGCAGTCAACATAAAATTCTGTAGAACTTTGCAGAAAAAATAAACATGTCACGTATGTACTATCTGTGAAATTTAAACGTTAGCAGTGTCCTAGCTATTATTCAAATTATGCAAGGAAACCTGTTTACTCTCTAGACTTCACTGCCAGACACTGACTGAGTTTTCTTTGGTAATAACATTCATAAAATGAGCTGTAAAGGGTACATGAGCATTTGTCTACATCAATAACCCAATTCTTGTTATGGCCAAAATTAAACTGATTAACTCTTTGCGCAGCACAAAACACACAACCATTTGGTACGAGGGTCTGAAAAATCAGATTATTACATTAGTGACTGCAATCACTTAAAGTCGATTTGACAACTATAATGGTCGTTATTTTCACACTTAAAACATTTTCAAGCCCTTTTGTTTTAAGGGAAGTTCTAAATTAGTATTATCTTTCAAATGCTGTTGCAATCTAATCTTTTCATTTTCTGGCCTGCAAATGGGACATACAATGTAGCACCTTTACTTCAATAAGCTCCTTGATACCTGGTACATGTAGGATTGCCTCTCGCAGTGCAGGTGGGAACGATGATCGTCTCTCCCTAGTCAATCCTATTAATGTTCAGCTGCATGATGTAAAGAAAACATGGGAAAAACAATGATATTGTAATTAATTCAGTCTAAATGTCTCCTAATTATAAAATGATTCAAACTAGGTGGAATTTTGACTGCGCGCAGTCAAAATGATGCCTCCGCCATAGAGCAATTTTTAAAATTCAAGTTGATTGTAATCCATCCGTCAGTTTTTTAATGACAATGTACTCACAAGCTAGCTATTCATAGGCATACATAATGAGCCCCATGACCTTTGACCTGATGACCCTAAAATCTAATCAGTTCATTGGCTCTGCAAGATACATATACATGTTATGAGTTTGATGGTAAACTGTATATTGGTTCTCATGATAATGCGATCACAAGCTATTTGTGCATACATAATGAGCCCTGTGACCTTTGACCTAGTGACCCCAAAATCTA
>BEXV01001689.1:71343-93481 GCA_003118195.1 Hemicentrotus pulcherrimus
AGGCGACAGACACAACATCTAGAGAGTAGGTACAATGGGCAATGAGAGAGAGAGAGAGAGAGAGAGAGAGAGAGAGAGAGAGAGAGAGAGCACAAGAAAATATAAATATGGAATTTGACAAACAATGCCCTGCAAAGTCCAATAAAGAACACAAAAGGATTCCACACACAAAAAAAGGAGCTTTTCTCTCAAGAACGCACACACCTAAAAGTGTACGCACGCACGCATATATGTGGTATAAATTCACTTGCAATCCTACTCTATATTCATATCCCATTCTGTACCTGCTCAAGTACGCACTTGAAAAGAGCTTTGTGCTTTTGATTCATTTAAGGTAAGAGCCAAAAGTGATATTTGATCAGCATAAGCTAGCTAGATAATCATATGTAGCTTCCTTGTCAATACAATTACAGTTCAATGGTCATAAATGCATAAACTTGAAAAGAAAGGCCATTATTCGACTTTGAACATTGAAGTGCAGCAAGATAATTTTGTTCTACGGTTGTTCAGGGCATATTCATGTAGCTGTTGTCGGGCATTTACTGACAGCTATCGAGATCAATACGGATGTATTTGAGAGTCATGACAGATTTTCACAACATGTAGTTTCACAAATGTATCTTTAACAGCGTCACACAGTGTAACTTTAGTGAAGCATTCTAGCTAATATCATTGTGACAAACATGGAATTGACCGTATGTCAACCATTTCTTCCCCCAGGTTCAAGCCTTCAAACGGTACGATCATGGGTAATTGCTGTCTGGCAAGCGTCCGCGACGGTGCATATGACAATGTGGAACAGAGAGAGAAGAAAAGTCCTCCAATAGACACCATGGTCACCTTACCACTTCCCGTCCTAGTGCGCTATGAGGCAGACAAACTAGAAGAAAAGTCAGAGAAGGACAACAGCTTGTCTAAGGGAAGTGCCTACATCAAACTTAACAGCAAGAAAGCACTGTGAAGAGTATCTCAGGAAAGCGGTGTTCAACTATAATGCATTTTTCAGTAAATGGGTTGAAAGGATCGAATGCATGACAATGTAATTTCACAGATCTGGAAGCTTACAAAAGCCTTTATTGCATGGTAAGCTGACGTGCAGTTAAATAAATTTTATGAGATTTAGGATACTAGCCTTGCAACCTATGATAAATGATTCGGAGCAGAAACAGACAACCACAGTGCCAACACCAAGCTTCACGATATTACACAAGCATTTTGAAAATTTGGTGAACAAAATGATGTTCTTCCATGAGAGCCATATAACATTCTGTGCCTTGGAGGGACATCTTCAAAACAAGATTCTATGTGATAATTTTCAAAAACCATGTTCTTTGATTTCAATTTTGGATGTTTTGTGTCATCAGGCATTTTTTTGAGCTTTGTGTCTAGGAGGTGTGCAGGTTCATTACATGAAAAAGAATCCTGAGTGTGCATACTTCCAAGCAAAATGTCTGCACCTGTATGAAGCCTATAGCTAGCTGGTTTCTTCTGAACTTCTAGCTAAAATGTAAGTCTTTGTCATGTTATAATACTTAATTCTTTTTCTATTCCTTTTGAGCTTTTAGAATGATAGCCATTGTACATGCTGAGGGTCGAGCCATCAAACCTCGGATATGTCCTCATTTACCTGTCAGACAACCAGCTAGTTGGACAATAATTTGAATTGCTATTTAAATAACCTATTAATACCAATTACCAATACTACCTAACTTGTCACATTATAAAGACAGCTGACATTTGAGGTTCAGATTCAAATAGTACTATCAAATTTTGCCTCTGTCTACAGTTTACTTATTTTGTACGCTTTACATAAAATGCATCACTCAAAACCAGGTTTCCTTTCTATAAGGTCTCGGTCAGACCTCACCGATATAGATATTTGAAAACTTTGACAATAGCATCTACGAAACGATTTAAAATTACTATTTTTTGCTATGCTATTTTCTCTTTTTTTTTAATAGGTTTTCCTAGAAAAACTAGAAAACTTTTTATTTTCCCATGGTATAATTAAAAATAGACAAAATATGGATTTTTAGGCCAAGGATTTAAAACAAATGATAAATGAAAAATATATTAAGATTTGAAAATATTGAATAACATGTTTTCTGTGCTTTTTTCTACTGTTTTGTTACCAATAAACAAAATTACATGCATGTTAACGGAATAGTTTGAAGGGAAATATCAAACTCAAAATTCCAAGTAGGATGCAATGAGGAAACATATTTGGTACCTGGCTCCATGTACATGTACAGCTATCTATTACATGTAATTGCCATTTCACTTCCTGTGCAAGGAAAAAACACTTTTAACAAGTAAAACTGGTTTACAGCAATGCCTCTTGAACCAGTTAGGGTCGTTCTACAGGTGTATTTAAAAGGAAATATATTGAAGAATCCCCATTTTAGGGATGGTTCTATGTAAACATTTTGTATAAACGTAAATGTAATTAGGCCCTTTACAAATTATATGTTCAGTTCTATTTTATCTTCAGTTTTTCATCTTGAGAACAAAATTTAGAGTTAAATCACAGTTTTCCATCAAGAAAGAGTCATGGTTTTTAAAATAGAAAAATAATGTTATGGTGCATTTCTTACAATAGTCTTTCCATAATTCATGTCTTCTTTGATGTCTGTTCACCCAACAATGTGCAAGGGCTGCAGACATGTATTTGTGTGCTTTATATTTATGTTCTATTTTTTATGTAGAATAACACAGGATTTAGGGCTAAAAAAATGTATAATGTTAGGCAAGCTGATTGCACAATGTATGCCATCAAGTATGCCATCATACCATGTACATATGTGTTATTGTTTGCATTGTCTAGTACTAATACTAGCGTTTTTCAACCGTTGTGCCGCAAGACAAATTGAGTTAGGTCAAACAAATACTTTGGAATAATGTCGTTTTCATGAAACCACTATCATGAAGAAAAATATTTTTGAATATAAAAAGTATATTTCTTCGTCGCTCGCTTTGCTCGCTCCCATTATTTAGAAACGGAATGATTTTAGACAGTGAAATGAATACCTCCATATTATGTCAATAAGGTGCCCCAATATCATTCTATTTGACAGCAAGGTGCCAGAATATATCACTTGACAAGTTTCAGAGTGATGCACAGTGTAATATTCTGTGGTGAATTTGGGATTTGGGCGATGCAAAACTTGTTATTTCTGAAAGGGTGCTGTGACTGCAAAAAGGTTGAAAAACACTGGTCTATGCAATGTTTAAGATTTTTGGTGTAATGATCACAAATTTTGAAATTAGTGATAAGACTGAAGAAACTACGGTAATTTAAGTTTGGGCAGGTAATTGATACAGAGGGAGGAATACATCGATGTGGCCACTTTTTGGCAATATAATGTTGACAGGAAAGCTGTAGCTTTATAGCTTAGATAAGTTAAACTCGGAGGCTGAAGAAACAATAATGGAGCAGAAAGGTGTTGCACAAAACGATTGTGTGTATCAATGTTGAAAGGAGATCTATAACAGGAAATACTTGATAATACATGTCAGCTGGCTACCAAATACAGGAAATCCTGCCACTTTGGCCATGTTTCTTAATCTCCAAGAAGATGCAGGTATCAGTTGTAAAACCTGTCTAGAGAGGCCAACTATCATCTTTGGCCAGTTTTGCTGTACCCCTCGGGTCCCTTGGGTTTGGAAAGGTATTAACTGTAACCACTGGACATTTACTTAAAGTTTACAAAAGAGGAACAAATGTATTTTGAATTAATCACTACATGTACAGGGGATTGTACAGATATTGAAAAGGTCTTATATCGATTGTTTTGATATATATGCAATTCATATTCATTAAAAGCTTAATAGATTTGATGCAAACAGCATATGCATATTTCAAGTAAAATGTAATATAATGTTTCAACAATTCATGTAAAGTGTGTAGATGTAAATGCAGATATCATTATGTTTATGACCTGATGAAACTTTTCTGTGAAAAAGGGTAGCTTGCTTTTTTAAAGATATATTGTTAATTATATTCATGTGAAATACATTCATGTGAAATACATTCATATAAAATAAATAAAAAGTAATGATTCAACCAGTACTACACATAATCTGAAGTATTCAATTACTGTCAAAATGTACTTTACGTTCTGAGCACACTAACCTTCGGTCAGGCATAGCGCTGTCAATCATTTCAGCAGTGTGCATGTCGTAAACCTGCTGTTGTACGAATCAATACGCTTCTCAGATATTTGTCCTCAATTAACATCCTACAATAATCATAGTCTAACTTTAAGCGTGGACTTTGCACATGAGAGGTCCTGGGGTTCTCAGTCAAATATAAATACTGTAAGGCATGTGTGTCCAATAAAATGTGTATAAGGGAAAATTTGTTTCGATTGGAAAACCTGTGGTCATGTATATATGCTTACAGTCTTTATACATGAGACCCTTGGGTGAGAGATACAGTACTCCCTATGTATATTGTCAGAAAACAGATTAAACAAACAGATTAAACACTACAAATTAAGGGTTTATGGCTGTTTGGTCTAAAACCAGTTCATCTACTACCCAACTGATCAATTTCCATACGGTCTACACCCAGCCCGTCTACTATCCACTTGGTCTAATAATCATTACGTCTACTTATCATTTGGTCTAATGACCATGCATTTAGGCTAATAGTCAATTAATCACTAATAATAATATATATTAATCAAACGATTATTACACCTAATAGATACACAAAATGGGATTCAGAGAAACTGGAAATTAGACTAACCGGTTATCAAAATAAATGAACACCAAACAAAGCACGTAATTCACAAGGTCAATTGCTCTTAGCAACCACTGACGGCGGCAACAATTCCTTCATCATCAAAACCCCATTGACTCTCCTATCACAGATAATGGCAAAGTAATTTACTCACGATTTGTCTGGTTATGGGCAATCTCCTTTGAACGACTACAGAACTCATGGACCATTGCCAAGTATGCACACATAGAATCAGGATTTATGGTAGGAGCTCTTGGCGTAAACTTATGACATTTGTTGGGTATCTTGTTTATGGATAAACCCATCTTACCCAGTAGAATTTATTGTATAGAATATTTGTGAGTCATCATCTGTCTCTGTGTCACACCCATTTCCTCTCTCCCACCCTCCTTCTGTCTGTCTGTTTTTCTATCTTTCTCTCTTTACATGTATCTCTGTCATATCTCTTCCTTCTCTCCCTCCCTTCCTCTCCACCCCTTTCTCTCGCTCTCTCTCTTTCTCTCTCTATTTCAATCTTATTCTTTGTTTCTTGATCAACTAATCTCCCTCTTCTCTCTCTCTTTCCATGTCTCTCACGCAATGCCATTTAAATTCTTTTAATTTTTTTATTTCATAGAATCGCTTTCTCGCCTTCTCTCTCTCTCTTTCTATAAATCTCTAATTGTCCCACCCCCTTTCTCATTCACCAACTATCTATTACTCTCTTCACATGCATCTCTGTCACCTTCACTTTCTCTCCCCTCCCCTCCCCACCTCTCTCTCTCTCTATCTCTCTCTTTCTCTCTCTCTCTCACTACTTATTCCCCTCTCCTACTCTCTCGATTTGTCAGCCGTTTAACCTGCTCACTTTCATCAGCCCGGCATGAACAACGAAAATCGATAATACCAGTCTTTACATTATTATATTGGTGCTATCAAGCATACATGATGGCACAAAGGGAAATGATTACCTACACCATGAATCAACATGTTTATTAGTGAGGCAAAGATGTCCATGACAATCCCCATATTATGACAGAAATTCAGGTCACCTCAATGCCCAAATATCGTTATGATTAGGGTAGCATGGCGCCCAAATATAACCTTATTTTGATACTGATTCTTATTGAAATGAAATTTATATCACAAAGAAGTGTCTTTTCCCCCCTTGTTCGCTTCACTTCTCGCAAAATTGATAAATCAGGGGAAACCCAATAACTTTACATTTCATCTAGTGAATATCAATGACTAAATCGTATTTTGCTTCTTTTTTTTTTCGTTCGCAGTATTTGGGATCCAGATAAGTCATATACATGAGTCTATATATACGATGGATGGAAAACAAATACTCTTTGATGAATTTTGGATTGGGATGACACAAACGTTTTTACCTCCTAAAAGGGTACAGTGACTACAAAGGTTGAAAAATGCTTATCTAGAAGATTAAAGACTGGTGCCCCCTCCCTCTCCAATGACTGAGCACACGCTACACCAACGTCTCTTAGAGATATGCAACTAGAATAATATGCTTATGATTCATTACTCTATGGTGTAAATAAACATATAAACACTTTTTGTAATGACTTAATGCCTTTTGATTCTCAAAGTATGTTCCATGATAAATTAAATTTAAGTGCATAAATTTATTACCGGTACATTTACATAAAATGCAATGCACACCCATCTACAAAATATATTGCCGGAAGTACAGTAAATAAATGCTCATGTACAAGTATAAAAATGTCATACTGTAAAATGTACATTTCAATCATAGTTAAGAAACCAACCGATTCACTAATTGAACCAGAAGCTGTTTTTATCTGACATTATCCAACAAGGACAGCAGCTTCTAATTAATGAATAGCAAATCAACAACGGCACTCTGGGTGATCAAGTCTCCCACTTACACACCTGCTCTTCCCCCATTTCTTTCTGCATCGTTATTAGATTGTTAATTAGAGAGTGAATCCATGAAATTTCTCAGCTGCATATACCTGGTACCTCGTTGTTGGAGTAATCGCGTGCTCTCTCTCTCTCTCCCTCCCTCCTCTATATCTGTCCTCTCTCTCTCTCTCTCTCTCTCTCTCTCTCNTATATCTGTCTTCTCTCTCTCTCTCTCTCTCTCTCTTCCCCTCTCCCCTTTATATCTATATTCTCTCTCTCACTCCCTCCCTTCCTCTTTCCCTCCCCCTCTCTCACTCTCTCTCTCACTCTCCCCTTTACATTATCTCTCTCTCTTTCTCTTTCTCTCTCTCACTCTCTCTGCTCAACTCAATCAACCAGGCATGAACAACAGAACTCGAATTCATGATGATGGCACAAAGTTAAACACTTACCCACACCATGAATCAAAATTCAACAAAATCAATAAAATATAAAAAATAAACATCCTGTCTTACACACTAAATTGTGTGTGCAGGCGTGAATGACTTCGTCAATTCAATATGACTTCCTCAATTCAATATGACTTCCAGACGGTCTAAATGATATTCATGCCCATTGTCTGATATGAAGGTCAAATGCACACTAAAGGATGCTTTAATGAAGCCATTGCCTCAGATAATGGGCTGTGTAATCTAGCAAGAAGAGCTGTGATTAATTTGTAACAGCATTTTTTTCAGATGGCTTTATATTTTACTCATTCTGCGTCTAATTAAATGCATCCAAACGATGTGCAGCTCTAGTAAACTCTAATCGCGATCCAATATAAAATAAGATTTTAGTTTCCAGTCACAATGTCACACTAGCCTACATGTAGCTGCAGGTTATAGAGGAGGTGGTCTTCTTGTAGTTCAGACTGTATAGAATGTTGTGTAAAATATATTGTAATGCCCGAGGTTAATCACATTACTGCTTTAATATCAACACGGAGTCAAATGGTCCTTTTTAAATAGACAGTGCACTTGCTCTTGAAATTGTAGGGATGATGATGATGATGATGATGATGATCAAGACAATGATGATGATGATGATGATGATTATGATATGTATGATGATGATGATGATAATGATATGATGATATTGATGATGATGATAATGATGATTATGATCATGGTAATGATGATAATGACATTAATCTACATTTGCCACACTTGACCCAGGTGTAGAAAGTGGCTATCTGGTAGGAATATTCTGGTACTGCACCATGTGCTCTAAAGGGTTACCAGAGCTTTTAAAGCCTGGGTATTAATTCTCAGAGCTCTTTGAAAGCCCATAGGGGCATTAAATAATATACGCTATACTAAAACGGAATATCATAATATTCATTATCATAATTATTCTACACTTACACCGACCTCAGACAGACTGAGAGACCGCCGCCTTCGTTTCAACCGGCACTCCTGGAGTAGCAAGAGTGAAATAATCTCACAAATGCTCTTCTGAGAGCCCTCAAGGGGCAAAGGCACCAGAGGGCGCCCAGCAATGACTTACATAGATCAGTTAGAAAAAAACGCTTGTTTACCAAGGCAGGAATTCCCAAAGATCATGGAGAATAAAACTGAATGGATAAAGCTTGTCAAATCAGTGCACTTGACCTGGTAGTAGTATCCTATAAAAACTTTTCCACTAACCTGGCTGGCAATTCAGTTCGTCCGATCCATCGTTACAGTTATCCACATCATTGCAAACATTCCTCTCAGGAATACACTTGAGATTGTTACACTCAAAATGATTGGCAGGACAGTCTGGTGGATAAAAGTCAGACAAAAAAGAAAAACAGAGTAGAAACAGAAGTCTTCTTTATTAATTTTCAGCAACTAAAATAACCAAGGTGCATTTGCATACACAGACGATATATCTCTCCTCAATCTGTGGTAAATCATAGAAATTCATTCAATACTTTGTAGTAGGCTCTACCATCTGTCAATCTCTGATATTAAGCAAAGTAAGGATAAGCAATGTATTGTTTGAAAATTTAAAAAAAAAAAAGTTTTGACTGCATTTCCTCTTAAAACTTATTAGTATAAAATAATCTCATATGACCCACACTAGGCTAAGAGTATCGGAAGGATCGGTGACTGATTTATGTGGATATGATTTTTTGATAATTGAATATAACATTATCAAAAGGATAACATAGTTGTTTTTTGTAGTTTATCAGCTCTAGACCTAAATAATACAGAGAATCTAATGTAGATATTCTAGTCAGAGTGGATCTCCTCAATTTTGCCTTTTATTATAACTATGATTTATCACAGAATTTTTGTCATATCTTTAGCTTGGGTGAATTCAGATGGAGGATCAGAACCTTCATATATCAATGAATTAACCTACAGAATGGAAACTAGAGCATAGACATGGTTTGTGGTTGCTATTCAAAACCAATACCTTGCATGGTTGTGTTCTTAGAAAATCATGTGTGAAAGCAAATTAGCTTTCATTCAGTGGTTACTCATCCAAAGTGCCAAATATAGTTCATGTTATGAAAGTTCAATCACCGCATAATGCACATATTATGGTTTCAATTCTTGATGGAGTAATAATGGTATGGTGGTGAGGATGATTAACCATGAAAAGGAAAAGCGTTTCACAATTTTTTCTTTTCGCTGGCTGGAGGATAGGATATACACATCGAGGGTTCAGCAACTCCATATTTTGCCAAAATGAGTATTTGATATCAAAATGTTCACAAAAATGTGGGCTTTCCAGAAAACACATAGATTTAATTTCACCAAACACCCCATCAAAGTAAATGGCTAGTGAAACATAGACTGAACGCCTTAAGGCCCAAGTGCTCAGTGACACATAAACCACCTTTCTCAAAATGGCAAAAATGGAGTTACGTCTTTATGTCACTGACCCCTCAGCATGTAAAAGTTCATCAGACTCAGTTTTACAAATGTAGAAAATTAGAACAAAAATGTAAGACCTTGGTTGAGTTTGCATAGGACCCCAGCGGCCTCTCCGACGACACAGTTATTTACCCCCCAGCCTGGGTGGGGGCAGTCAGCTAGGGACTGCTCGTTTCCAGTGCAGCGTACATCGTCCATGAAGATATCAACAAGGTTTCCGTGACCGAATTCACCCACGATGTAAACGTCTGATGCACCTCTGTTTGGGAATAAAAATAATAATAATGAAACAAATAATGGTCATTAAAACGACATTATACATTTAGAATTAACATAGCACTTACAATGTCAAAAAATTGCAGGCACAAAAAGAATAGATGTGGAAAAAGAAATCTTTTTATGGTTCGAATTGAGTATGGTATATTATTACAGATTTTAGAAGCAGTAACACTAGTTCATACAGGAATTACGAGTCTATAAATGACATTTGTGGAACAACGATTACTTGTGGGTAAAATAAATCATGTAGGTAGGTAAGAGGGGGTACAAGGCTAATACCTGTCGTATTGTGACAGATTATCCTGAAGCTAAACAGGCTATCAAATAAAGTCTACTACTAAAGTAACTTCTACTACTTCTAAATGTGGCCTATAATCTGCAAACAAGTCTTCAAATGCTTGTATGTCAAATGGTCTGGCAAGAATCACTCCAAGGTAAAAATTGTACACCCTCGTACCATTCCCAACTCTAATCCTTCACCTACATGTAACCTTAAACCAATTGAAACTCCAACCCTCCTCCGTAGAACAGCAAATCGTTCTTGTGATCTGCTGGCTACATTAAAACCTCAGCTGAAATTGTATCAATCACCTAAAAAAAAAATTTGTGTATCTTTATTTAGAATGTATATAACCAACCTCAACAAAATTTACCTGGCATTACATAGGCAAACTCTTAAAGCTGATATTCTAAGCAAATAAATGTCCCTTAATTCAGTACCTATGGCAAGCGTAAGTATATTAACAACTTTTTCAATTACATAGTATATCACAAAAAATTCTGGCTACTCAAAATCCTCAATTGAAATGTCGAAAATATCCGCCACTCTTTGCATAGAAAATCAGTCACAGAGCTGGTCTACTATTTATGACATCATGTCCGGGAGAGAGTATATTCATGGATGTTCCATAGAAAGCATGTGCAGAGAAATACGATTTCTGCTTATTTTGTTTCAAAGGCTGAAAAGTTTAATAAATCATAATTCTACCGAATGTACAATTCTTTACCTTCCCCTAATAATTAATAGTATTAATATCAATTCCCCTAAAAATTATGACATATGATGCCAATGATGTGCTATTAGTCGATATTTTAACCATGTAATTTTTGTTTTGGTGTTGAAATCAGCCCAGGCCGCACAGAGTGAAAACAGTTGCTGTATGGTAAGTGAACCAACAGTTCATTACCATACAGCGATTGTTTCTTCTTTCTTTTTTCCATGTCTTTCACCTTTCTTGGCCCTGAAGATCCTTCATCTTCTTCCATGCTGTGCATTATGCTATCTACCAATACTGACAGCGGTAGTCACTGAGGAGCAGGTCTTTGTTAGTTGTTTTTCTTAGCTGGTAACGTCGCTTTCATTCTCTTGCAATTGCCGATAAACATGTCACTAGCGCACATACTTTCCATCATAAGCAAGTCGTGCCTAGAGCAGCGGCCTGGTCTTACATCCCGATTCTCCTCGCTTCATGAACGTTCGTGCTAGAGCCGCATCACTCGCGGATGAATATCATTTGATCACTTATCTTCGACGTTGTCAAAATATTATAGAGGAAGCCCGCTTGTATTATCTCGTTCAGGTTCAATATCTACAACATAAAATGTTTATCTGGTACTGTATCCTTTTTTGAGGCAGTCACACACATCTATGATAAGTACTATCGTAGTTCTAGGCCTATTCGTTTTACAAAACTGCTCCTGTACCTTATCTAATGACAAGATAATGCATCCGCCTTTTCATACGTGCATGATTTAACCTTGTTTCCCAAGCAGTAAACTCATCTTAAATCTCTATAAAAAAAAGCTGAATATGAGGATATAAAAAGAAAACAGCGACTGGAAAATGTTGCTTCGTTATTCTTCAATTCAAATGAAAACAGAAAATCCATCAATTATACTCATTAACAACAACAAATATAAGCTCTGACAGAATAGAATTTACGTAGGGATATCACTGCCATTCACTCTCACTGAGCCCATGGGCCGTTCGTGACATCAAGGATATGCCCGACTCTACATGCACTTCCGGTTTTCAGACTTAGATATTTTGGTAGAGTTTACTCGCATAAATTCACCATTCTAAACTTGTTATTGTCAGTTGGACACCATTAAGTGTTATTTTGGGGGTTAAAAGCTTTCTATTGATGTTATTATCTCAATATTTGGGATTGTCTTAGAATATCAACTTTAAGGAGTATGAATAAAATAAAGGATGATGTAAGACCCTGCATATAGGGCTTGCCTTATTCTATTCTATAGAGCATGCTCTATTTTATGTGAGTGCATACGCATGCTCAACTAGTCTACTCAACAAGATGTTTCACTGTTCACTGAGAATGGAATAATTGAAGCTCATTTGAATACAGTAAAGCCACAAGGAACCCCATACATCAAGAGCAAAGCATGTTTGGGTGATTATTACACTCTAACACAGACGTATTTGACATCAGCTACAACTAGCCACTTCCCCGGTCTCACCCTGGTGGATCAGCGCCTTTGATTAAGCAACTAGATAATGGCTCTCTACATATTTCCGACTGGAAATATGACTGGATTGGAAAAGCCGCTTTGAGCTTACGTCAGATCACCAAGTCACTCACCTCGTGTATCCTAACTGCCTACACACAACATGTCCATCGCTCAAGTCCCATTCATCGTCGCATACCAAACCCCACTTGCCCCGGTACTTGACCTCCACGCGACCTTCGTTCGGAGCAGTTCCATTGATGATACGGACTTCGAATTCTTCCAAGGTACCTACGGAAATCAGTCAGATTATAAAGGAGTAAGACAGGATTACTAAAAATAGGAGTGGAACATTATTGGTAAAGCCAAAAAAAACAAACACGATCCGACTACCGTAAATCTCCATGTAAAAAATGCACTTTTTTGCCACCAAAAAAAAAAAAATCGACTCACCACTCGGAAACTGGAACAACACTCAAATTTGTCTGTCATCTTGGTTTGAAAGTTATCTTTCTAATAGGTTTCAATATTTAATTTATAATAATAATTCCTGCAATTTTTCTTCTATTACACAGGGTGTACCACAAGGTTCTATCCTAGGTCCTCTACTGTTTTTGATCTTACACATTCTTCTAAAAACGACATTGTTACTACTATTTGTGACAAGTTCACAAGCACAAATCGACAACTTCAACTGCACCTTGAAGTTAAATGAAAGTCCTTCCCCGTCTGGATTATTAACACGGCCCTGGCCTGCTGCGACAGAGTCGGAAAAATAAAAAAATAAATAAATCTTGGCCCAAAAAATTGGCCCCCAAAATAGGGGTGCGTCTTATACACACGGTATGATCCAATCTTGAAGGAATTTGCAATAGCATTTGGGAGATTTATCCATGACTATATGTCACAATCCACTGACAAAACTGCCAATTTGAGATTTGCATAGAAAAAGTGATCACATAATTCAAACATTCATAACTTTCTTAATAATGGTCTGATTTTTTTTAATGTCAAACTTTTGCACTATTTTTAGGCTTTCACACAAATGAACATACTACAAGGGTTGGCTTGCCCTTCAAATAACAAGGAGGTACCATACGCACTTTTTCATGATCATAAGAAAACCGACTATTGGGATGGCAAAAAGTGAATACTCTACATACCACAATTTGATTCATCTGTGAAGTCTCCACAATCATTATCCCCATCACACAGCCATTCGTTGGGAATGCAACGGCCAGACGGGCAGGGATGATATTCAATACCATTAGCGTTTGTACAATCAGCTGTCGGAAGTGAGGGGGGAAAATGTAACTTTATTCGTAAAACATCTTTGCTTACATTGCTCATACATTACATTAAACTGTAATGATATAAAAATGTAGAATTTTTATGTTAAATGACCTCTACCCTCATATATAATCAGTTTATCCAATAGTGTGGAGTCGATTCAAGACATTTATATTGCTAGAGGACAATGGATTGTATTGACTAATCTGGTCATTTTTTAGGAGATATGTTATTGTTTAAGTGACCCATGTTGAGCATTGTGTGCAGCACTTGTAACTGCAAGGAAAAGGTGACCAAATACTTTTGGATTGAACTGGAATTTGAGTATGTTTTGTCCTTTAACTTACATGTACATCCAAGGGATGAATTATCTCTAGATATTACAAAGACAACATCAAAATCATAAAAATGACAAAACTTGTCTTTAGACCTCTATACATGACATGTGTTATTTCTTCAAAGAAATGCAATATCTGTATACTGTATATGTATGACTGTTAACACCAGTTTACAGTATTAGATGAATTAAATTCAAAACTTAACCCGTAGACTGCTGAATTTTCTCATTTCCATAGACTTAACACAGAGACAATCTCTCTTAAAAATGGGTTAAAAGGAGTGCAAATACTGATTAACGGCATCTACGTCTTTGTTTGGACAACTGCACGTAAAAGAATGGACTTGATTAACTGGGTCAGCCCGCTAACGTTCGCGAAACAGACCGAAGTTCTCCTCATGCTTCAGTTTTGCGTATGTTGCATGCACGTGAATGCTGCAATCGCGACATCCATAGTCATATTATACCCGATTGGCCCCGATTAGGGCTACAGGAAAGACACATAGTCTTGTCATGATACACACCCTTTAATTGATAGGGACCCTTCTGTCATCACACATTTAAACCACGCACAAAAATTATTTCTACTTCTCTTATGGTGCCCTTAACGACTTACTTGTCTGGGAAATTCGCTCATAGTGGGCGACGCCCTGACGACTGAAAAGCCTTCCGTTTTGCGATCGGCTGACATTAAACAGACTGCAAGTTCTCTCGGCTGAGTTATAATCAAAGGACCGGCAGACAAAGGTCATGGCGGAAACGCAGAATCGTGCGCACTCGTCGGCTGTTTTCTCCATGTAGATGACGGCGGGCTCCCTATTTGGAAGAAATTTGTCGGCAATGACGGTGAAGTCATCCATTGGATCGGCTGAGGAAATAGAAAAGGAAGATAAAAATGATAGCTAGGATTTTTTAAAATATTCAAATGGTGTATTTGTTGAGATGTAATGTTTGTGTGTTAAATCTTCAGCAAAACTTTAATGTCCTTTAGCACGGCATTTCTTCTTCATTACTCTCCCCTACCAACGTGCTGAATGAGTACTGAGCCAGAATGCAATGGCTAGGATAATAATGCCATATTTGTTAGGTGCTTAGAGACATTGAAGTTACATTGGGCGAATAGGCAGAATGTATAATGTAGATCTAGAATATTATCACTGTGATTGTTTCACCTGACTCTTAAGAAAGCATGTATATGCTTGTAAGTAGGCAACCAGGGGACCGACGGCTGTATAAGTCCTCTCTGAGGGACTTGGTAATGAGGATTAATGCCTTACTAAAGGGCACGAGCCCACCGACTTGGTTTCTAACCCGGGACCTCCTGGTTACAAGCCAGCTGCTCATTCACTGAGCCATCGCACCTCCTCCATCTCATAGAAAACAGACAATTTAAGCGGCCTCTAAGAAGACCTCTCAGAAAAAAATACACACTCAAAGATATCTTATATACATATCTGATTACTACAGCATGCAAACAACAAGAAAGGAACCGCCTGTGGTCTCTAGAATACATTTAATTCACACTTGGGTAAGCCAACATACACTTTTGTGTTCATGCTTATCTATCAAATGGAGCATTATACTAATACCCACATTTAAACGTTGAACATGAATCGGTGGACTATTTTAATGTATAAAAAAATGGTGTTCTTTGCTCTTGCTGACGTTTTGTTTTACAGAGTTTTGAATTAGACAAAAAGAGTTCAACAACACCATCAATTAGTTCCTGTCTTCTTTTTTTTTTTTTGATATTGCAACTAACAAGGCTCTGTTCTCAAATTGGAGTATACCTAGACTACATATGCAGCCAAAATTTGAGCGTTGTTTCTGACAGGTTTAACTTTGTATCACTGACCAATTCAGATGTTTTCTAAGAGTCAGCAATAAAGAGTAAAATCAGCCATCTTTGGGTCCTCTCGCATTTATGACTGACTCTTAGAAATGTGGCTGTTTTATAATGGACATTTATAATGACATTGATATTCTTAACTCATGGAAGAAAAAATTCAAATAGCGAATTACCTTCAATCTTCACGCAATGTACTGTGATACCTTCTAAAAAGTCTCCAACACTCAGTTACCTTTTTTTCTAGTAAATATTTCTTCTAATCATTTTTCAATATCATTTTTTCTAAGGAAGATGCAGTGACTTAAAATTGCTTTTTTTGGGTTCTCTTTCAGAATAGAAAATAAAGAAATAATGAAATTGTAATGTGTGTTATCCTGATGATTGATGTTGCATTCGCTGCACTTTTCCCAGTGTGACATTATATACAGAGTGGAATCAGCCATCTTTGTGTCCTCTCATTCACACAAACAATACCGGTAATAAACACGCTAAATCCATAATATAAAAGCACAAAAGACAGGAAGCAATTGAAGAAAATAAACACTTCAGTGATTCCTCACTCCTTGCCCTCATTCAATTATGAAGGACATGAAAGTTTTTGTGTTTTTTCAATGTCAGTACCCAGGGGGAGGCCTTTTGTTGTTTGGGTAAATGCGCAATAGCCACCCACTTGTTCTGAAAACATGGAAGTATTTGTTGAGAAAACACTTCACCTGACCTTCTATTTGATCTAAATATGTTTCTTTGAAAGAACACAATAGAGTATCCAAGGTAATCTGTCACTATATCGATGTAACTTGCAAGATATAAACCCAGCAATTTACTGAATCCTGTGCTCCCAAAGGCTTAGTTATTTTAGTATAGGAACTACCCAGTTCTGAAAGTCAAGGGTTTAATGACAGTATTGTTCTTGCAAGTGAGGTCTATACTTAAAACCAGGTTTATAAATACCGGTACACAGTGCATGTCTATTTTACAGAGGGAGGTCCACTCTCAAATGGAACATCATCCATCCACCAACCCCTCCATAAATCATTCAAATGATATGACAACCGCGGAATTCATTTCTACTTCTGGTTATGTATAAATAAATTGTTTAATAACAGAAAAGAAATTGTACAGAGGGGATAGGGTAATGTACATTTACAATTAGCAATATATATCATTATATTATAATAATTGGTCTAAAAGCCAGGTCCACTCTGAGGCTACTAATCTGGAAATTAATATCAATTATATAATTGTGTTAACCCTACTGCCTACTGGAACCGGGTGGCTACTGCATTAAGCCTATAGGAATGACTAAATTCAATAATCAATGAGTTAAGCTATCAATGTCCTTGAATGTCCATGCGAGGTTGAAATATGTTAAAACAAACAGCCACAAAAAGGGTAAGTAGGAAAGGAACCAAGAACCGTGAGAAAATAATGGTTTAAAAATGTATCCCATAGAAATAAGCAACTCTGTTTTGAATTGATTCAATTCTTTTTAATCAAGGTGTCAACTTGTCATGGTAACAAAATATATATATTTGGGGGTATTTTGAACACCTGACCAGCATTACCTCAGGTGGTGGAAGGCATAACAGTGATAACGCGTCATTTACAAAGTGCTATCAATACATTCTATTCATATCACAGTTCAAGGCCGCCATTCACAGGATCAGCCGACATACCGGGTAAATGGAAATTCCTAATTTTACCAGGCCCTAATATCATTTGTATGTAGGTCTTCACATAATGAGTCATATTTACACATCTGAAAGGTTATCAAGAATGAGGCAAAATTAAGAGAAATATACATGCATGTTACAATGTCACCATGGAAACACATGTTTCCATGTTTCATTATTATTACTGGTACAATCAAGATTAGGATTTACAATTAGGATTACCAGTGTGATTATGACTATACACCTATGATTATAATTATGATTGTGATTGTGATTATGACTATTATGATTTTTACCACTATGATTAGAAACAAATATGTGAGTGATTTCAAGTTTGGTGTCCGAAGCTGTGAGAACACCAACACCAGCCAAAACACCAAAATTTGAAAGAGCCTGGTGTTTAGCCTAGATATTTTACTCGATCCTCAGCACTAAATCCTGACTTATGGATCCTGCTTGAGTATCGTCGTAGAAGTAGAAGTAGAAGTTGGGATTGACTTTGGAAAATATGACGTATGTCCGGTAGGCGGTGTTAAAGCTGGTATTGAATGTCGTCTGCTGAACCGAGTATCGTGGTTGGTGCTGTTGACGATTTACGTTTAATTTTCCCATTCACCAACACCAGCCTCTAGGGATTAGGAAATTCATGATTTCAAGTTTGATGTTGCTATCAACTTACAATGTACGTATACTGTAGGTAACAGTCGCCGTTCGCTTACAGCTACTATTGAATGATTGAAACTCATAGGTAAATCACTGAATAACAATATTTTTTCTTTTGAATTTGTCTAATGGTTTTACATTTGCTAGTTGGAATTTCTGAATGGATTATGCTTTAATCACAAGACTTTTCGTCTGTAGAGTAGGACGTCACTCTATCGGTGTTGAAGCTGGTGTTGAGCTATCGATAACGTGATCTGTATCGTCCTTCTAAAAGGACCGTCGGTGTTGGAGCTCACTTCAGCAGCCTTTCCACGCTCTCAACACCAACACCAACACAGAACACCGTATTTGAAATCACCCAATGTGCAGCATAATCACAGGGAAAAAAGGGTTATTTTTGATGACTTGAAGTTGTAAAATTTGCCGGATAATATGACCCTGTAAAAACAACACTGCACCAGCAGCCACCTGGACATAATGTCAACATGTGCACATAGCAAATGCTTCGATGTCATATACCAAGCTCTGTGAAAAATCTGGGTGTATATATGGCTTGATTCTGACTGACACATATATCTAATACATGCAAATTTGCCTTTTATATGTTATACAATCTCCATCACATTTGTAGCTATACTTAGACCAGAAAAGCACAGAAAGCCTTGCCCATGCATTTATTAGCAGTAGGCGTGATTATTGCAATGGATCATTGTTTGACTTGCCAGATTCACAAGTAATCAAGTTGCAGCATGTTCATAATGCATGTGCAAGACTTGTGTCTAATGCCTCAAATTTTCCCATATTACGCCTGTTTTAATTAAGTTACATTGGTTGCCAGTAAACCAGGGTGTTGCATTATAAATACCTTTGCTTTTTTACAACGCATTGAGCGGTTGATCAAGCCCCAAATTATTTATCTGAATTATTATCTTTTAAATCACATCCTTATGCACGTAACTTGCGAAGTATGCGGGAAAAGCTGCTTCTAAAGCTACGTACCTCACACAAAAACAAATTAAAGTAACTCTTGGAGATTGTGCTTTCAGTTGCGCCACGCCAAGGCTTTGGAATAACCTATAACTGGACATAAGAAAAGCCTCATCTGTTGCCGATGTCTCAAAGTTTTGTTGAAGACGCACTCGTTTTCAGGAGTATTTGAATAGTTTGTATTTTTTATTACCGGTATGTGTTTGTATTAAAAGTAGCACCGTTAGGAGTTTTGTTTTCATCAAAGCGCAGTCGAATATATTTATATAGTGGCTGCCCTATCTAAATTGATCCAGTTAGTATTATTATTATATGCACATGTTGCATTATGAACCATGGGAACAGCTGCCAGCTGTTGAAATTAATACACTGGGGTTAGCCACATGGTCCCCTGCTGATTTTTATTTTTATCACTTGTCAACTCAGACAATTATAAAGTCATAAAAGTACATGCCCAGACAAGATGCTCATGCTAGCCCCAACTGTTCATCACAACAAACAATTCTTTTAATCTAAATTGGTAAACTCTGCACCTAAACAAGTAATCGGTGCTGTATTTATTACCACTGTATTGGTCAATGGTTTCCTCTATATATATTACAGAAAAAGTGTTGTCTGTATTAAGTCAACTAAATTAATCTTCATGTATCGTAAACTTGCCTTCTAAGGCCAGTAATATTTAAATGTTAACATGGAAGATTTAATACTGTATGCACTGGATGATTTTCTTAAACGTAAAGAGATGGCATGGCCTGTAAATCTATAGTAAACTTGCCGGTCATGCAAGTAATATCTAAATTTAGGGGCTTGTCTTCTGCCAATATTGGTAGCCACACAAGGGCAGGCAAGTGAAAGCTCCCTTTTACCGCAACTATATAATCATGGACACGGAAGAATCATGACATGACCCGGACGCACCAAGCCAGAAGCGACATAGACAAGTTGGCATTTGCCCAATGCTCAGTATCCCAGAATGGAACAGCCTACCAGCCACTGTATAGTGCATGCTGACAGCCCAGAGAACTTCCGGGGAATACTCCTGATACTTCCTCACACAACCTGTAGTCTTTAGTTCATCTTTGTGATAGGCTACGTTGCCCTTTAAAGATTACTAGAAGAAGAAGAAGTGGGTTGGATGGCCTTGCATGCATCCATTTATCTCTTATGGCACAAAATGGATCAAGTAATGGCTGCAAATTGTGTTTTCTGTAACAATCATTGCAAAATGACCTCAAACAATATCTGTGTGATAGGAGCTAGTTAGGATGTAATTTCTAAAGAGACTTACGACATCCAGCTTCGTCACTCCCATCTGTACAGTCACTTTGGCCATTGCATTGGAGTCTCTCAGGGACACATGATACACTAAATAAGAGAGATTTGAGGATGGGTGGATATGATTTGCATTAGAACAATAATCTGAAATACATGTACATGCATGAATAATACGTTGTGAAGAAATCATCCTTGAAATACATGATTAAATTAATGCTACGAAATATACAAAACCTGGAACAGTACGGAAGAGATTAATTGGTCAGAACAGTACAATTAACTATCAGTATCACCCAATAAGAATACATGAACCTCCATTCTGAGAAGAAATATAAATTTAAACACAAATTGTAAATACCAATGACAATGCAAATGTTCCAGATGTTAGTTTTGCTCTTTACAGCTGAGGGTAATTACAAAAAATAACCTTCACATAGCTTTCAGCACAGTATATTCTTGTAAATGCACAATGATATTCAAGTTATAAGCAAAAATACATTCATTTTATTCAGCTGTGTTGGCAATGAACTCAAAGCTAAACTCAATTGAGGAGATTTTTACCACTGATTATTGAAAGCCATTATTGTCAGCCACCCCCATTTTGATAGCATTACAACAACAATCGATCTTGAACTTGGTAGATGTGCCAGATCGACACACTCCCCGGGGTCAACCCGGCCTAGTCCCGGGCGGAGAATCGCTCACGATCTTATCACCCATGAATCAATTCGCTGCTGGGGTAGGAGGAAATTTGAGAACTGGAATGCTAATTGTTCATGATAAAGATGAAAAGATATGGGTATAATAGAGGTAATTGGTGCTATTGTTGTAGAGTGTGCTTGTAAACAATCTAAAGTGACACTGATAGGGTGATAGGGCTTTTATGAATGGTTGGATACATTGATTTCTCTTCCTAAAGGGTTCTACTAGTATCCTTATCTACATTGTATAAAAAATATGTAGTGAGACACTGATATAGGGTGATAAGGTTTTATGAATAGTTAGATTGGGTTCTACAAGTATCTTTATCTACATGTATACAAATATGTAGTGACACTGATAGGGTGATAAGGTTTTATGAATGGTTAGATTGGGTTCTACAAGTATCTTTATCTACATGTAAACAAACATGTGGTGACACTGATAGGGTTATAAGGTTTATATGAATGGTTGGATACATTTATCTACATGTATAGTGGGTTCTACAAGTACCTTTATCTACATAAAAACAAAGTGTAGTGATCAACATTGATAGGGTGACAGAATGTTTGAATGATTTCTCAACATAGTGGGCTCTACATGTATACAAACATGTGGACGATTTCTGGTCGTATGATACATGCTCCTTCAACAGTTTCTTGGCAGCAAATTTCCTCCACAAACTAAATGTTTAGCTCCAATTCTGAACCAAATGCTATACCTAACGCCAAAACCTAGCCTAAAAAACAATGGCAATATGAATTGAATGAACTTACACTGCAGATTGTTTAAATACTTAACAGTACAATATATACACATTTTCTCAATACATCAAAAACCTTTTTTCTTTTGAATAGATCTAACCTCTTCTAACCCTCCAATGTAATCAAATAAGATGAGATCAAAAGGCAACAACATTGTAATTCTTTTTATCCTTACTAAAACAGATTGGTGGTTCATTGGCCCGGCCCCCCCACTCAGGTTTCAAAATGACCGCATGCGTGTTGCCAAAATGTCCGGTAAAGGGGTATTTTTCGTGCGACAAAGTCCGGCCCGAGAATTGTGAAAAAAGGGGTGTATTTGACTTCCACCCGGAGATTTCTT
>BEXV01001690.1:0-18137 GCA_003118195.1 Hemicentrotus pulcherrimus
AACACAGAAAGTATTTTGGGCTTTGAAATGAGCACCTTTTAAATCTCCATTGTACTACTAATAGCACTTGCGCCCTCTATGTAGCAAACAATGCCTTATCGGTGTCCATTGGTCCCGATCCTCTTTATCTTATGTTAACTGAGAGCTGATTTGATGAGATAACCACCTGTCCAGTGACCTTGCAGGGTGGTCTAATCCCTCCTTTATACAGATGGGCTTTAAAATGAGTTTAAGAATGCTCAGAACCTGATTTGAATGAACAATGGAAAAATGGCAAGTTTAATAAATACCTGATTGCTATACTGAAAAGACAAAACTGACAACGTGACGCATTTTGATCCTTGCAAATGCATAAAATGGTATGTTTGGCATTTAAGTTTGCTCCGCCCAACAAATTAAATTGAAAAAAAAAAATGCGAGCGGCCCGAAAATGACGAGCGGGCGGTCGAGGATTTTTTTTTGGCCTTATCTTATCTTATCTCCACTTTTCTATGCCCACAATAACGAAAGCAACAATCCTTGAGTCTATGCAACTATTTAACCTATTCGCGCTAGTTTATTTTTGGGAGTTTGTTTGTTATTTATATATATTGGTAGGTAGCCTAGATATTTGCCACACTGCCGCCCGCCTGTACACGTCCACCGGTTATAACTCAACGCGTGCACAAGATTGGCATGTGTAGGATGCGATCTTTTCACACACAAAATTGGCAACACTACTTATTCGTGAAATTTAAAACTAGATACGTTCATCCCTCACTGCCTAGTGAAAAATAGTGCCACCATCTTTCACACGTGAATTTCCATGACCGACCTAGCGAAATACATCCAGGTACTGCGCCCAGAGTGTAGGGGAAAGAATCAGCGACGTGGCGGTAAGCAACTGCTATGCTATTATCATATGCTGCTGAAGACTAGAGTAATCGACAGGATCAGGAGAAGCGGAATTCCACAACCATGAGTGGCACTTCTGGAATGTTTAAGCTCAAACCATTCTACGATTTTGACAGCACACCGATTGATCTTCCAGACTGCATGTTCAAGATGGCTAATATTCAGGGAAATTCATCGCAAACAAACAGTGGAGAGGTGAATATGAGATTTTAAGCTCGTTTGTGTGATGAGAATTAGCGACGACCTTAGTAGATCTAGACTCTAGGTCTAATAGTAGACTCTATCTAGATCTAGAGTTTAAAAAGTGAATTTGAACAGGGTGGACTGAAGGCTGAAGACGAAGTGCCACTGTGCCAGAACTTTATTTGTTTTCAATTTCAGTAACGGTTGTGAATGACATGGTTGATGGGTAGACTAATTATGATAATGTCTTGAAAGATATTTATAATCAGATAATAGGGTCTAGATCTAGATCTAATTACGAATTCACTATCAAATCAATTATCAGTCGATCAGACAGCTGAGCTGAGCAGTACATTTTTTAAATGTAGACCCTAATTTGTTTTGTTTGGCCCTTAACACTTTAATTGATTCATAATTCATAAAGCCAACAACAAATTTACTGTAGACGTCTAGTACGTCTACTGCCCTTTTTGTACGCAAGGGTGAACAAATATTGATTGCCCAGCAAAATCAA
Source organism: Hemicentrotus pulcherrimus (assembly GCA_003118195.1). Lineage (NCBI taxonomy): Eukaryota > Metazoa > Echinodermata > Echinoidea > Camarodonta > Strongylocentrotidae > Hemicentrotus > Hemicentrotus pulcherrimus. The sequence goes on from BEXV01001690.1 coordinate 1,592, forward strand.
CACAGTCAACCGATTAAAAAATATTATTCCCCGTGGTCGGCCGGTAAAGACTGAAAAAGAAAAAAAAAATATCTTCCCTTCAATCTAGGAACGTAGTTTAAAGGTGAAAAACAGTTTTGGAAATGACCCCCTCTCTAAAAATGAGATGGAAGCTTTTGTTACCAATAACTATTTAGTATTACAAGTCGTACTCGTACATTGTACTTTGTTTTTGGAGTGAGTTACTAATATAATTATATGAAGTTTGAATACTGACATAAAATACCAACGTTTATTCACATCACCTGAAAGTTGGAAACAATTGCAAGTCGTAGATAATACTTCTCGCTATATGAACCAAAGCCGAGGAGTTAATGATCTCCTAGACCAAATTTTTCCGTCTCTTTCGTTTGTTAGCCTCTTATTGGGGTAGGGTCGGCTCTCTGAGATAGCCGACCCTACCCCAATAAGAGGCTAATGAACGAAAGAGACAGAAAAATTCGGTCTATTGATCTCCTTGCTTCAGTCCATACAGCTTAGAGTGCCTTAGACCAACTCACTGAGGAAGTGAGCCCTCGTACCTAAAACTAATCACCTTGCCTTGTGTTTTGGTTCAGATTTATCAGTTGAAATTCAATTAAAGCAACATGTCAACATATATTTTTTATTTTTTGTATAAACAATTAGATTGTATGGCACTGTCAGGGATTAAGATTTGTTCTTGTTTTGTTAATGCCATGTAGGCTGACCCTGCTGTTGCAGCACTGGAACGTCGGCAGGAAGCCATCCTTACAGATCTGCGCTCAATGGAAACGGAAGTAGCTGCATTGACGACCAAGATTCAACCCAACGCACAGGTCAAGACTTCTGCTCCTTCCTCGTCTGCCCCTCAGTCATCCTCAAAATTGGTACACATTTCATCTTAAAGGGTTTGAACTTTGAAGATAATCTTTGCTTTCTTGCAGTGGGGGGCCATTGAATAAAAAAGTGTTTTCCTCATAGTGTTTGAAATTATCTTGAGGTTATTTATTCCATAGACTATTATTTGATAATTGCAACATTGGAACGATTCTGCAGGACTTGGCTTTTGCTGCTCGCTTATCCATCACATAAGTTTAATAATCTAATCTATACCACTACTCTGATCTTTTATTTATTTGTAGAGTTCTTGTCAAATCTGTGATCATGTCAAATATTAAATCAGTTCTGTTCTATAGTGATGCGATGATATCTCTTTCTTCTCTTGTCTAGGTGTCCGGAGGTCTCCATGATGTCGTTATCTATGCAAACCCCAATAATCCTCCCTACTCTCTACTGGTTCTCTACGAGCAGCTGAAGCAGCAGTTCAGATGCTTGACAAAAGTTCACATGCACTCCTCTATCTCATCTGTCCCTGATAAACTTATTGGTTACTTTAATCAAAATGGTGGTCAAACACTCCTAAGGATGGATGCTCAGCTCTCCATCACTCTCATCTGGAAGAATGGTAACTTGAACTTTGACTTGATAAACTACTTTAAAACCATGAATGATGTTTTTCTATGATACTACAGTCAAACCTGCTCTAGTGACCACCTACATGTATATAGAAAGGCCATATATAAAATATATAAAACTTGATAATAAAAGTTGATAGCGTTGTTTTTACACAGATTTTTGCATTTGTCATTGTTCGACTCTTGATAATCTCCCTCTTTTCTTATAATAAGTTTTTGTTGGTCTCCTTCTGTAATATATGTAAATCAATTCTCAATAATATGTATCATTTCATAATTTCAGTAGGTTGAGAATATTTTTTGTATTTTTAAAGATATTACTGAATGATGAAACCAGTTTACTTCTTATAAATTCTTAGTACACAGATGTGATGTCTGTGCCAGCCCAGCAGTCAGCTATCATGGTATACAGTTGTTTATAGATTTTAGGAGACATTTACAATGTAGATGTGATCAGCCATTTGCAGTCCAATACCTGTGTTTACCATAATCTTGCATTATTCTCCAACTTCTCCATCAGTATCACAAGGTCCAGAGATGAAGATCCAGGCAAACTCCCAGACCCCTATCCAAGGGGAGGTGAACATCCTCCGCTACCTGAGCCGTCTCTTGACCCCTGCCTATGATGCTTCTGACGATATCATCACGGTGGCCAACATTGACAACTTCCTCGACCTGGCTAGCTCTACATTGCTCAACGGCACCTCAAAGGAGAAAGCTGCCGGTGTCAGAGGTCTCAACTCTGCGCTGGGGAGGGGGGCTTGGCTCGTCGGTAGCGGCCCAACGGTGGCCGACATAGCGGTGTGGAGTGCGTTGCACCAGACTGGCTTAGCCAGTGGAGCCCCATCCAATGTTCAGAAGTGGCTGAAGTCTTGTGCTGCTCAAAGTGAATTCAGGACTGCTTTAAGTGCTGTAGCATGAATTTTGATAATGTGAAGTGGAGAGCATTTAGGTAGTATTTGGTTGCCTGCTATTATATTTCGGTTAGTGAAAATAGTATCACAACTACGGTATGCAAAGAATGTATTTCAGGGTTTAATAGTATCAATGCAATTCTTATGCTCTAAAAACTATCTATCTCTCTCTCTCTCTCTCTTTGTATAGGTAGGTTATAAGTTTGATTTGCATTGCACCATGTCAAACATTGGTTACTTGAATGTGACTTGAATCTGATTTCTGACTGTAGTTGGATATGTGGGAGGTATGTGGCCATGGGGAAGTCTCAAGGTTTTGGGGTAATTTCCACCAAGATTGCAAAGTATTTTAGAGTTTTGGATATAAATCGACTTTAAATGTCATTCTACTTCATATTTTATTTTAAACCAACCCTAGTAGGCTAAAATCTGAGATGTATTGTGCAACATATGGCATAAAATAGCTAGGATCTGCCCGTTTTCTTGGTCACATGTGTAGTCACGGATTAACGATCAGGTACATTGAACATTTTACCCTTATGGTGGCTCAGCTACAGCTGGGGTAATAATGTGATATTTGTTAATAACTACAGTAGAGTATATTTCATGAAAGCTGAGCTTTAAAGAATTGACAAAATATTATTTCAATTACTATTTAAGTGTTTTAATTGGGTAGGTCCATTCTTTAAAGGTGTATCAAATTAAAATCCAAATATCAGGTAACATGTAAATTTGTGTTAATGAATTTATGCCGTACCACAATGAACTTGGGTTTTTATTTACCATTTAAACATTTGGATAAAAAGACTTTTGAATTTAATCTTTACATTTTAATCATTCAGCCGATACAGGCCTATGGGTAAAGAAATAGTGGTCATTATTAACATAATGCAGTTTGCATAGAGGGCACTATTGGAAATATTGGTTCTAAATGCCATGTATCTGATCGCTGGTTTTCAAATTTATTTAAGACCTGAAAAGGAGTTCAACACATGTACTTGTTTATTTCCTCTCTGTGTGTGAACTAGAATTAGGAGCATTCACAAGGTAAAGATAGAGTTAAAATACAAAAAAAAAAATCCTTCAACCGTATCTTCAATACAAAAAAAAAAAAAAATCCTTTAACCGTATCTTCAATGCTCATTTACATGTACATGTGTGTTGCCTGTAAATGAGCTCAAAGTGTTAAAAATATTTAACACCTTCTGTGCTAATTACCTTTGGATTCTCATACTTCATCATATGTGAATTTCTGACGTAAAATATTTCTTGATATCAAAAACTATGTTTTAATGATAAAACGGCTGGCCATAAGCTTGCACCAGCTCGCCACAACTCGAGGCTCCAACTCGGCTAAGTGGGAGCCCTGCTTTACATTCTCATTCTGGAGTGGGATTTGCCACCCACAGCATGTTACATGATTATCACTATAAAGACACATTGTAAAGCTGCTACCAAATGCTTGGTGTGTTTACACCATGGTTTTAGAATAAGGGAGAAACTGATGAAGACTAAGCTTTATGATGTTGTTACCTTGCACTGACCAGGATAAATTCTTATCTCTGGGCAAGTCCAAGGTATTTTGTCATTTGTTGTCCCATATGCTGCCAGAAATAGAGAAACGTAAACAAATATGAGAATCACAAAATTGTAACTTTCCATGTTCTTTGGTTTTGTCCAAGCTCCTATAGGAATCTCAACTTGCCAAGGTATTTGCCCATTCAGATATACCAAAAAACTTTGATGATGTTGGTCATGTAGAGGATAAAATAATTAGGACTCGTCCCTCTACCCTTTATTGAAAAACACAGGTTTTCTTTTTTGTTCAGAATTTTGTGTAAGTTACTTCATAATTATTATTCTATATTCAATCTTTGTGTTATATGCTTCCTTTTTTAATACAAAGTTTTAGTTTTTCTTGAATTAAATTATAAGTAGATACAGTAATATTCATGGTGCATTTAGGATGTGTCTGTATCATGAAAAGTAATCGCGGAAGAGGTTTACGGTACGCCATGTGTAAAGTCCTAGGAGGTATGAGGAAAGTGGATGAAAAGTAGAAGTGAAATGGAGAGGCGAGAGAGTGGAGGTTGAAGGAAGAGTATCTTTCAAGTATAGTCCTGAAAAGGACTGTAAACCCAACCTGTCCGAAACGTTGAGTCTATTCTCCTGCTCCTGCTCTGCAACTCTACTCGCCAACTCTACCAGCTTCTCACATCTACTCAACTCTCCTACTCAATCCAGTCTTCTACTCAACCTCTCTTTATATCTACAACTTTTCTGGTTTACAGTCCTTTTCAGGACTATACTTGAAAGATACTCTTCCTTTAACCTCCACTCTCTCGGCTCTCCATTTCACTTCTACTTTTCATCCACTTTCCTCATACCTCCTAGGACTTTACACATGGTGTACCGTAAACTCTTCCACGATATTCATACCACCATGCAAACCTTCAAACATCATCTAATCTAGTAATGTTCATTCATTAAACTTTGCAGAAGTGTCTTTTCCAAGTACAAGAGTAATTTGAATCAGTTTGTCTTTTGTTGTTATCAGTCAGTGCATAGTACATTTCAAAGAACAAAGCCTACAAGGTACTACTATTAACAACATCTGGGACAAGAAAATATAACACCATGGATATAAGTTAAGCATCCTGCCTTTTTGAAGAAAAAAATGGCCTTACAATTGTCATTGCAAGGTCTCTATATTCCAAAACAAGGCATTGATTCACACATTTTTGACTCAATGGAAACATTATTTTGGTTCAGACCAAGTTCTTACTGTCTTAGACTGCACAGGTACCTGGAAATTACGACATTTTTTACAAAATCAACTCTAGTTTATAAGTTTCTGCTAGAAAGAAAAAAATGTTCAGCACATTAAATATTCACAAATTTGTACAAGATTTATTTGTCTAGCTCTTGCAGAAACAACAAATATATTCAAGTATCTACAATTGTTTAACAAAAGAGAGAAAAAAGATATGAATACTGTAGAAGGCATATCTGTTCACATTTGTTCTTAACTTGAAACACACAGTACAGATAAGAAACATTTTAATTAGGGGATGTCAAATCTGTTGACAAAGAGAGTGTAAAGAAACAAAACACACATAGAAAACTGATATTCATGCTACAAATTATCCTCGTTAGGAGTTGGTTGCAAAATTGGAAATAAATACTGACGAGTGCAGTATATTTGTCATATTTCACAGATACAGAGAACACCACATCAAATCTTTTTTGGGTGGTAATGTCCATATCTGAATGGAAAGAATATGATGCTTTAGCTCTCTTTCGATGTAGAATATGGTTCAGAGTGCCCAGCCTCGATGTAAGATTTCCACAAGACCGAGTCAATTAGAATGAATACATGAAAAGAAGAAAAAAAAATGGGTGCATCAGTCAAAATGTTATGGGTTCAGCTTAAAATTAATGACACTTTGTATTTACCTATCAAGTGTTAAAGCAAATTTATTTGAAGATCAAGCCATTTCACGAATTACAGTTATACATATAATAATCTCATTAGAAATTTATGTATAGCAAATACCATACAACTTGCACATCCTTCATGCATATAACACAACAGAGATGTTGCAACATCCAACCATCAGAAAATATGTATCATACAATTGAAAGTTCCACCATTTGTCTTTGTGTCATTTTTATTTTTTAAGGTTTCTACCAATTCTTATTGTCTTTTCTTCACTTTTTATGTGCAAATAACTCAAATGTAATATGCAGAGTGTAATATCTATATTCTCCAATGATTTCTTCCATTTTCACATTGGTGATTTACAACATGTGTTTGTGTTTGGCACTGTTGGTAAAATATCCAATTCACTTACAACTTACAAGAGAAGATAAACGATTAGCAGTGATATATCTCTTAAAATGTAGACATTCAATCAAACAATGAAAGCTTTGAGTCTAGAAGCAATGGATTTAAATCTTCCAGCCGAGTCCAGTACATTCTACCTCGGCTACTCCTAGTTCCAGGCTCTGAAGCCCAAATACCAATTGGCCTTTCATGAAGAAAAAAAAAAAAGTACTCTCGACCACCCACTCCCCTTTATTATGCTGTCACCCACTTGATTCATAATTGTCATTGCAGAATAAATGTAACAATGAAAAAGCAAAAGAACCAACATGAAATGTTCATCTCATACAAGTATGAAACAATTGTTGTATACTACAAAATACACATTGTAAGTCCAGCCATACTAAACAATATTGAATCAATGCCTGTGTTCAGCCTCAAGCCCAAATGAATTTCTCATTGTTTGATAATGATCCCTTGGGTCAATCTTAACATAGTGAATTAAATTATCTCATTGTTTGTACCAATAATAATAATAATGCACTGTTGGTCATAATTATAAATCAATTAAAGCACAGCTGCCATTACAGTGCTAAAGCATTTGAAAGAATTAATTCCTACCTGGTACCCATTTTACGCACATGGGTGAAGAGTGGTGAACGTAAATTAATGTCTTTCCAAAAGACTTGTGTGCTGTGACAGGGATTTCAACCCCATACCTTGTGGTTCACAGTCCAGAGACTTATCCACAGGGCCACAATCCCTATAAATTGCATGATTCCATTAGAGCAAGAGTCTACATGTATATTGTTACCTCTAGATCTAGGTTGGATTTCATCAATATTATGGAACTGCGAATTATAACGAAAGCTTCTTTTTTGATTGGGAGGCTCACAATGACTACAGTTCCAATTATTCAATCTGTACGGCTAAAGGCTGTTCAGACATGCCATGTTAAACTTAAATGTGCAAGTGAACAGCAAGTGCATGCAGCAAAGGTCGTAAGCATAAATAATTCTATGTTATGTGACACACAAATGAGAAGCGTATTAAATTCATGTCATTAAAACAAATATCCTGCCATGATTTACCACAGCTTATCTGAACAAAGCTTTGCTGATCAGGATAATTTGGTATTATTTCATTCTCCAACTACCAGCCTCTTGGCAATTTAATCTCACAAATCGGTTCAGGTATTGATATGTAGGTAGTAGATGATAACCATCTACCATCATTCCACATGTTGTGATCATCATGTACTGGGTACACCACTTGATGAAGGAGAAGAAAATCATATTTTCATTACAATTACAAACAACATGAGACTTATAAACGTCCAAGCACACATACTTTAAAATAAAGTAAAAATAAGAAATATAGAAAACATATCACCTAGGCCAAAATTTGTGAACAGAGAAATAGATAAGAGATAGGAATATGTGTATCTTCACACAGGATATTATTAAATAGTCTCGCAATGAAGGTGGCATTTTAACAGTAAAAGAGAAAAACAATCCATATGTTTGATGCAATCGTCTACCTTCATATAAATGATATCGTGTCAAGAAAAGAAGTAATATTGAATAACAATCCGGGTTTTATGCAATAAGTTTGCTAACTGAAGATTGATGCATAACACACTTGCCAATCATACAAAGCGTAGTGGAGTTTAGAATGAGAAATAATATTCAATATTGAGTGAAAGTAGATGGAAATAAATACATTGATGATTTAATTAAACTTCTGCTACAGAGCTATGGTGATCCCTCCCATCTGCCCATGCATTAATAATTGAAACCCTAGTTCACATAATATACACAGAAAACTCATGGCGACACTATAGCTATTTCATAATACTGTAAAGCCATGCCATTTTGGCAAATTTAGTGAGTGGTTCAAAGCCGTGAAATGTTCATGTCAAATAACTGAATCAGAATTTATATGGATATTTTGGCGTGTTGCGAAACTTTCGAGCCATAACATCAGCTTTCATTAAATCTCTACATGCTTTGGTCGACCCATGGAACAGAGAGTGGATTGCCGCTGTCGACTTTTATCACACACATGTACAGTGTACATGTATCACATACACCAAACAATGTGGCAGTCTTAGTTTCAAACCACAACAAGTAAAGAGTTAACAATTCACAAAAGAGTTCAACAAAAGTCCCATCTGTTTGACATTTTTGAAATTTGTCGTTGAAATACATGTAAATTAGAATGGAGATAAATATCTCTGTACAGTACTCGTTAATAAATGCCCATTCGGCCTCCCACCTCAGTCTTCAAGCGGGATGTTCCTGAAGAGATACGACATGGACTCTCCGTAGTGTATTCTCCTGATGGATTCAGAGAGAAGGAGGCTGATGTCGACGGTACGCAGCTTGCTGCACTGGAGACGCTGGAGGTCATGTGACACTGTGTTTGTTACAATCACCTGGAGACAAGCCAAGAGGCAGAGGACAAAATGAGAGGCCATTTACAATACCAACCTGACTATTCTTCCCTTGTCTATTATTCTGTGTGAAAAATAATTTTCTGAATACACAATGTTTTGAAAACTTTGAGCATTATTTGATAACAAAATGAAGTCGAAATGAGCTATACAGTGACAATTACCTATCGCAAATCATAGGGTGCGCTTATTGACCAAATTTTTGCCTAGAATCGGGTTTCTCAAACATCTTTCAGGGAAATTTTGAAGGTGATAAACGCAAAGCCTTTTTTAAATGTCTTTAGATATGGGCATATCTAAAGACGCAAAAAGGTGTGTTTTGAATGTGACATACAGCCTGTTTTGAACCCCACATACAAATCGGACCTTCCCCAGTAATATTTCCGGTTCAGCGAAATAGGGCACACCATGTGCTATGCCCTAATTGACCTCCAACGGCGCAAAGCAGCTGCACAGAGAAAAGGCCTTTATTTCTAATCGTGAAGAGACGATAAATCACATTCGTATAGTGGGGTTCGATAGTGGGGTTCGATATGTGCATATCTAGTGGCAAGACCTGATAAATCACCCATATTCATTACAAGAGGGCTATGCATGCCAGTTACAGTGAGGTACAATACAAAAAATAGCTTCCCCAATGATCCTGTACAGTTATAGTCCAAAAATGAAATAGCAACGTCTTCAATGTGGTTCACATGTTTCAAGCTTGGTTCAACCAAGGGAACAAACTATCGTCAACTTTTATCACACGTGAGACATATACATTCAAACATTGTAGCACACCAGAATTTCAGTCGACAGAAAATAATAAGTTAAGATTTAACAAGAAAGATTAAAATATTACCTCATCAATGCAGGAATCCTCAATAATCTTAGGTGATTCGGAAGACAGGAGACCATGTGTAGCGATGATGTAAATCTTATAGGCTCCTCTCTCCTTGACTAGTTCAGCTGCTGCTACAAAGGATTCTGCCTCATCGATCATGTCATCCTGGTATGAGAGAGAGAGAGAGAGAGAGAGAGAGAGAGAGAATATTCTCATAAGTGTTCCATAGCAAACTGATATACCCTATGGGAAAGGTGATCTGTTATTATTAAAAATGAACTCAAGTCTGGAAATGACAATTTGATCATTTATGTATTAGTAAGTTCTTCTAATCTCTCGCTCTTTCGGCATTCTCATTGTACAAAAGCTATCATGACTATATTTTACTATTACTGTAATTGTTTATGATTATGTTTATTTTGGTAAACCGATCTGTAAAATTTTACCAGTGAAAAACAAATTTCTGAATGGATAATAAATGCTTTTCATCAATGTATAGATACAACTAATTCTCCTTATCCCCTCTTTTTTTTGTTCTTGTTCTCCCCCCCCCCCACCTCATTTCCTTCTTCTCCTTCTCCTTTGTTTTATCTTCTTATGTGGTTGAACAAAAAACAAACAAACAAAACCGATGAACTTATCACTACGTATTTGATATTTGAATAATAAGACTTACAACAATAATGGCAATTCTTCCTCCTACGTCCCCCACAACATTGATGGGTGGTTTCTCTTTCGGTGTGAACACTGCGCAAAAGAAATCAGTGCATATATGTCAATCAAAATAAATGAACATACATGCCAACAAAAGTAAAGATAGCATTTAAATGAATTATAAACTTTGTTTGTTTTACCTGACTGTAAGTAAGCAAACAGGGGACCGACAGCTTTAATTCCTCTCCAACGAACTTGGTAATGAAGATTGATGCCTTACCAAAGGCCACTAGCGCATGGACCTTGTTTCTACCCGGAACCTCCCGATTACAAGACCACTGCTCTACCACTTAGCCATCGGACTATTTCAAAGATTTGAGTTGCCCAATTACTTCTCTCAATTGAGTAGTATAAATATTTCTATTTTAACATGACAACGGGTTTGAATGAAAAACTACATGTATACAAACAGTATCAAGGTTTTAAAGTTTGATACCAAATAATGATCATATAATAATAACCTTTATAGAACCACAGTCTAATACAACTGATGAAAGTACAGTTTGACAACAAGTACTGTATGTTGTTTAAGTTTTTCTTTGTCAACATCTTCTGCCGGCATTTTCTTCTGTCAACTTCCATGTCAACTTAAGACTTTCCAATGACGGTACTAGGTACATTGTACAAGGGTTGGAGCATGATCGAGTGATACTTACAAGGAAGCCCTGGCATTCCCAGAGCCTGACTGCTACTCCCCGATGCCACAGGTGGCGGAGAATGTCGGCCATCAATCCTGTCTGATTCAGATTCTTTCTGTTCTCCATGGATCACGGCTAATCCTAGACGCAGCCTCTCAGCGTAGGATGTAGCCCTGTTTGCTGAAGCAGGATTGCGAGCAACTATCACAGCATTTCTCCAATCAGGAATCTACCAATGAAAGCAGAAGTTTCAACTAAGTTATATGGTAAAACAAGTGTCCTTTAAAGTGATAGCCAAAGTAGTCCATTTTATCATGAAATTTATAATCTATGCAAACGGTCAAAACTTGAACAGGCTTAGGAGTCATGCATGATATTACATGTGTATATATATATATATATATATATATATATATATATATATATATATATATACATGCTGCATCCAGTAATACACCTGGCATAACTGCTACAGTATTGGCAAACTATGTTATTCAATAAAGATACATTACTTGCAACAATTGCAAGGAGAAACTCACCCTAAAAAGTTTATTCAACATGCATGAGTGTGACATGGATAATTTACTACATATTTCATATTATAAAAATTTAAGATATTCTTTTAGTCAAGGCAAGGTTGGCTTTTAAGCTACTTTACAACTCAATCACACTTCATTATCCACATATAAATGGAAATGACTCACATCTGGTAGGTTGACAAGGGAAAGAGGAAATACTGCAATTAATTTTGTATGAAAGTCCACTGGACATCACTTACATGTTCTTGTATGTACTGGACCAAGAATGGGGAAGCCCTGAGGTTGTCGACAGGAACGTCAAAGAAGCCTTGGATCTCTTTATGATGTAAGTCCATCGTGATCACATGTGTCACACCTGAGAAAATGGAATAAAGAAAACTTTATCTGCAGTTATTGATTTGGGCAAGTCCACGGTATGTCCAATACATCACCAACTAGATAAAAGATTTTAGTACATCTTACGATTATATGATAGCTCACTATAGCTTGCATCAGGCAAAATTTCAATGAAGTTCACTCTGCACTATACATTAATGACTTTAATTGGTAGAGACGTTTTCCAAAGAATTTTATTTGCTAGATGCTATCCTGCGGTTGATAGGTACCTTTGATCTCTGTTTAAATCCATGCAGAAAGTTCTCAAAATCTAGTTCTGTTAAACAACAGTATATATCGTCCCTGTTTTCACGAAGTGACGGTAGTGAGAAAAATCGTTACGCAAAGTGAATGCGATTTTTTTTCACTACCGTCACTTCGTGAAAACAGCGACGATTTGTTAACCCTCTTATATTCCCTTCAACATACATGTACATATGCTTAGACACAGTACATACAACAGGCGAATACTGTACCCAAATACTAGTTGCATTCTTTAACACCCATTCTTCATTCTAAAATAGATAATTTAAAAAAAAAAAAAATGAAATTCTTACCAGATTTGCAGAGCATAGTGGCAAGCAGCTTGGCAACAATAGAGCCCCTTTTCCTCATCTGACTCTGCTTACTGTAAGGAAGGTATGGGATAACAGCTACTATGGACCGTGCACACGATGTCTTACAAGCATACGCTATGATCAGTAGCTCCATGATGGCATTGTTCACATCTCTGTAATGCAAACAAAAATTAAGACAAATCAGGAAATAACTTTTGTTAGAAATCCCAATTATAAGATAAGCTACTCCTCTGCCATGAAGCTTCCTACATAATACATAAACATCAAATTATCAACACATTCTACACAAAGGCTAAGTATGCTTTGACACTTGTCAAATAAACCATTGTCTTATCAATCCTAAATCTGTACAAACTACATGATACAAATATAAATGGATTGCCATGATTGCCGATGTCTGTAACAGACCTGGCACTTGATGATGATGATGATGATGATGAGTCATACCTTTACAAGAAATTTTAAAAATGTACTGTTTATTGGACAATCTTGATATGAATCCTACATGTTGCTTATCATTTTTGAGAGATCAACATATTTAAATATAATTATTTGATCTCACTTCAACATAATACCTATGTGAAATGAAAATAATGATATTCAAACAGAACTACCTGTAGGCATTATGTGTCTTTCAATGTTGAAGAAACAACCCAATGATTTACACCAAACACACATATCAAAAGCATTTCACCACCAATAAGGAACCAACATTTTTTTTTCAACAGAGTGAGTTATAAGGCATGTTAGCTGGCATATCCGTATTTTCAATGTTGTATTCAACAGTTACAAGAGGCAAAGTTTCATGTACATGTATTGAGCAATTTTTCAAACACTTCAATGTTTGTGCACTTAGGGGTTCAGTTTCAATGCTTAAACGTTGCAATTTTCAAGAATAGTCTCATCAATCCACACTTTTACATTTGAAATAACATAACTTACTTTGCTCCAGTCTGCAGTATGAAGATGTCTTTGCCTCTTACTGATTCTTGAATTTGTACTTTTGTTTCTATTGGGGGAAAAAAGATATAAGTTCAATAAAAACATTGACATTTTCAAAGGGAAGTTAGTAATTGCCTTTACACAGCGATCAAATAAAAAGTGGATTATTAACCAAAGTTTTAGTGGTTATTTAATGTTATAGATTGAGGTGCCTGGACTAACCTTGGTCCCTAAAGGTTAAAGGTTAAAGGTTGACCTTTGCTTTTGTTTGACTTGATATTTACATGTACCGGTATACAACATTTGTGTGAACATCTCAGCCAACATAAATAGAAGACTATAATTTCCTGCAGTGGAAGTAAAATAATAGTCACAAGACACAAATCAGAAACACTTTAGTCTCCTCGTACAGAATTGATGGTTATATTTGTACTCCCAATGTGAGTGTTAACAATTCATGCATTTTAAAATAACAATAATTACATGTAGCAAGTCTGTCAAAGGGTCATTTACCATTCTGCCTCAAGGGTTAAAGAGCCTCCTCTATAAGAATTTTCACTTCCTTCTTTTTTCTCCCACAGATACAATTGATGTGTGTCACACGTTTGAAATGACAAATTGTTTATATCGCAATTCTCTTCATGTAAATTCCAGAAACTCACAAATGTTTGCCAATGTCATGAGTGGTTCGGATTAGAAGTTTTATGGGCCTCCTTGTCATCCCTTGTGTACACACACATACACACACAAACACTTCTATGGAAAGTGGAATTCAGTAGGCATTGTATGAGATGAACCGCTACATACAAAATGAGCGGTGGCTTTTTTCACTAGAATGCCGTTCAATGCCATGGAATATGAAATCACAAGTGACAGTGACAGAACGATGAATTTTTGGCAATTCAGAAAACTTTGTTTTGCTTTGAGAATCGCTCCTTTACAGTTCATGTGAGTTCCATGTTGTAAAAGCTTCTAGGTTTGCATTATTTTTAATGAAGACATATAGCCCAAACAATGAGAGAAAAAAAAAGAAGAAAAAAAAAAAGAAAGAAAGAAGGAAAGAATTCACGCCCCCCCCCCAAAAAAAAAAACTTGCAGCAATAGTGCTATTGTGCTACATATACCATGTATACCATCAACATGAATTGCACAAAGGGTATATTGAGATTTTACCTTTGTTATCTTGTGTGTAAACATCCACCTGACCCAATTCTACTCCAAGGCGCCTGGTAAGAAATAAGAACATGTACTTATTTTAGATCACAGATGTTAACAAATAAAAATTAAAAAAGACTCAACAACAAGGGCAATACGACAAACTATCCATGTCTTTGCATGTAATCTCGGGGCTATACTAGTAGTAGACACCTAGCAGAGAAATCTATTGAAAGCTATACTTTAGCAATCTTGATGTATTAAAGGTGAGCCATGTCCAATAATTTTTTTTTGAGGGCAAGGATATATAGGGACGTAGGAACCTACTGCACAATTACCTAATCAATAAATTTCTTGGAATACTAAATGGATAATCATATTATTCACAGGCAGTTTTGGGGTGGGTTTTTAAATTAATCCAAGACATAGCAATAAAAGACGCCATAAATATTGTTTTAAAAAAGTATTATGGATCTACCACGACATTGAGTGATTTGAAGTTGGGTGTTTAGGGCTGGTGTTAGTGTTAAATAAACACTAACAACAGCCTAAACACCGAAATGGGAATCAGCTGGTGTTAAGGCTTTGACCTCTGAATATTGTCAACTTCCAGTAGCTAGTGTTATTGATTTTGCAAAATTGTCGTCTGCTGAACCGACCTTTGTGGCTGGTGTTAATATTTTCATACAAATGTCCTATTCACTAACACTAGCCCCCTAGGGATTAAGCAAATGTTGATTTCAAGTTTGGAGCTAGTGTTGTACCCGCACAACAGTCAACGCAAGAACAACGCTAATTTATTGTCTGCAATCAAATAAAAAAATGTGAAACAAATCCTTTACTATAAGCTATATGTGATCCATACATTATTTTGTGTAAAATGAGTTATTTTATAAGACCAGAGAAATAAGTGTTAATTTATTCTGTGCTTTTCATGATATCTCTATAGTTTGGATGTACTATTTTAAAATCATCGTTGTGAAATCAAGTCTGCAGTGACACAGTGGTGTTATGCAATGTATTTAAAAGTATTTCAAAGGGATTTTATCATGCATCCAACGGACCGTCAAAAAACTGCCGACGGTCGAAAACTTCCTCCTTTACTCTAGGGTAGCGCGCCCGGTATTTGGTAAATTCCCAGTATTTGGTCAGACAGCCGTTTCAACAGCTCTAACAATTTACAAAATAATTAATGAGCCACAAAACTTGCACAAATCAGGCAGCTGAACAACTTTTCTTAACACTCAAAATTATTCAGGTATAGGGCCCTGGAAAGATCTCCAACTTAATTGGGCAGTGTCGCACAACTTTCCGCACTTCCAGGTTCTATTAGCACATGTGCTAACATGCACAGACATATATGTCAAAGTCTTTTGCAAAACAACTACGTGTGCTGTCGCAATGTATTTAGTATGTGTGTGAAGAGGAGCTCCTCCTTGTTCGCTGTTCGCTACATCGCAGCGAAATTGCAAATGCCGATGGGCAAGAGGTATTTATACGATACCCTTGCCATGCGATCTCGCTCGTCCCGTATTCATTTAACGCATTGACATTTAGTGCTTTGTCGCGAAATTGTGTGAAAATAGTGCGCAAATACGCTTCGCTCCTCGTCAACGGAGATACCACGCACATATCGCGTGACCGAATTCTATTCGGCACGACCAAATTCTGGACAGATAAACGCTCCGTCTTCTATCTGAAATATTTTGCTTATCATCATTCTATAATTTACGTAAGATCTAACTATAAAATCCTGTTAGAGGAATAATTTTCTTTTCTTTTGATGGGTAGATTCCAAATAAAAGACGTAAGAATTCAAAATATATTCGATTTCCCCTTAAGTGACAGAAACCCGGGCGCACTACCCTAGATCGAATAGAGTCTATTACATTTGCTAATAATTTTTTTTTAAATCTCCGCAAACTTTGGTCAACCGTCTAGACCTACCCTTGATACTTTCTCTTGGTTGAATCAACGATATATAACACGTTATTCATGTGTGCTGTGCCTCTATACAGCGCATGCATACTTTCTCTTCCCTATGCCTGGCTAGATCCATGTTGAATCGACGATAGTCTACATAAGAACATGGCAGGCGCGTACCCCCCC
>BEXV01001690.1:26154-40794 GCA_003118195.1 Hemicentrotus pulcherrimus
CTCTGGCTGCTTGAACGCACACGCATTGTGCCGCGCGCTGAGCGGTCTCACGGTACGGCATGTTCGATTTTTAATCTCGTTTGTGAGGTGGCTATCAGGCTGAATAATGCCGAGCTGAACGGGTTAACATCAGGGCATCATTTCACAAAACTGTCAGAAGTACAAAATTAATAATGGGTCATTAGTGAACTTGTACTTATTACAGTTTCATGAAAGGCTGCCCTGTGTTCATGATAATTCATATATTCATACTTAGTTCAAAGTTCTGTACTCTTCACTGTCATCATCTGAGAAACACTACAAGACTCATGACTTAGCTATATTGCTTTTCATTCCAATGTACATTACTGATCTATTTTTTTGTATATACATGTTAATGGTACCGTTAACAGACATTTCAAACTGTACTTTACTTATCAATGGGATTTTTTGGGCATGTTTACCCATAATGTAATTTGCTCAGTACTTTTTGTCAGTGTAGTTGTAAAAAGGCTTGAATTTGATGAAAATAACAAGCCGAGAGGCTTATATGAAGGCAGCTGCATATCAAATCTATTAAGCTTAGGAGCTAGTGGACACAAGAGGGGAGCATAAAACAATTGAATAGTTTTCGTTTAGAAAGGTAGTTTGTAGATAATTTTATTGCTATCGTTATCACTTACCCGGTATGTAATATTGTCATGTTCTATTATCTAGAATAAACATGCAATTTTGTTGACATTTCTTGAGAAGGAAGAATCAACCAATGCATTTCAAACTCAAACAGTCCAAAATTCATCAGTCATTTGAATGTTTTAACCTACTTGATAATATATTCCCTGTGTACATAATTATCATTACTTTATCACTGGTATCACAAAACGGGTGTTATATTTGTTTGTATTACAGAGGAAAGCTGATTTCATCAAGAGAACCACACAGATCTTGAAGGACAAGTACCAAGGAGACATTCCTCCATCCTTGAAGGAACTGATCCAGCTTCCAGGGGTAGGTCCCAAGATGGCCCACATCGTCATGGATGTAGGATGGAACCAAATCACAGGCATCGGGGTAGACACTCACGTCCATCGCATCAGTAACAGGCTCAAGTGGGTCCAGAAAGAGACAAAGACTCCGGAAGCCACCAGGGTTAGCCTTGAGGATTGGTTGCCAAGGTGATTTAATAGCACAATGAGTGGTCAACTTTTGATTTGTGCTCTTCTTTTCCTCATTTTGTAAGCCAGTAACTCAGTAGTGTCTTCACTGCCATATATCCCACTATCAGAAGCCCAGTTATTAAATTGCTGTATAGTCTTACCCAATAGTTACAATCAGAATTGAATATAATTCCCCTCTTCCCACAGGTGATCCCTCCAACATTAAGTTTGCAAAAATTGTGATTCATAAAATCTGATTTTAATAGGGATATGAATTGAATTGGATACACACATAACCCATTGTAAATCTCATTCAGAGAAGAAAAAAAACTGTTGAACTTATCAGAGTTGTATATTTCACCTGCATGCAGAACAATTTTGATCTCATGGCTTTCTGCTCTGATACTGGGTCTTCTCTGCGACTAGAAAAAGATTCAGTCCACATCTAGCAATGTGAGGTCCGGTGACCTGCAAATAAATTAAAATATTCATAATTTTCTCAATTTCTAACTGCAGGGATTTGTGGAGTGAAGTCAACGTTCTCCTTGTTGGATTTGGCCAGCAGACATGTCTACCTGTAGGACCAAGATGCTTGGAATGCCTTAATAAGGATATCTGTCCCTTTGGTAAGCAGGAGATCAATCGAAAGAGTCCACTCAAAAAGAGCCCTGTCAAGAAGCAAACAAAGACATCTCTTTGAGAGCTGAACGAAACGGATGGCATGGTTATGTATGTGACAGAAAAACAGGAACGTGACTATGTATGAATGAGTGAGAAAAGACATGGATTTGATATCGTTTCCTTAAACATGCATTTCTCGTTGGTTTCATTGTAAGATAAGTAGTACCGGTACTCATTGGGAAAAGAGCAATGGTGATTCTATGCATGTCTGTTCTTTATAAATCTTGACAATTAGCGAAGAAAGTCTACCATATACACTAAGCATTGTGGATTTGATGAGTGAATCTAACAGTACTACAGTTTCAAAAAAGATGGTTTGTAGTAATCACACATGAGCTAGATTTTGAAGTACTTATGACAGACCTTGTCCTTTGTATTTAAAGTCATCCCCTCAAGGATGTTAAAGTCGGAAGATTGTAGGAGTAGTTTTAAAAGTCTGGTATTTTTATGAGAAAAATACTTCTATGCAACAGATTATGATAGCATGTGTGTATTCATAGTTATATAATATTTTACTGTTCAAGTGGTACTGGTAGTGATGAAGATAAAAGTTGTGTTAAAATTGAGGACATATATCATGGTGCTTCATGTGTGTCTAAGGGTAAGTTGTGTGGAAAATGAAGTATCCTCACAGATTCTAATGAATTTCATGCTGCATGTCTTTACCTCAAAATAGTTTGACAAACTTATATGAAGCTTTTAAGTTCAACTGCCTTTGTGGTAAACTGTTTTTGTATTGGCATATTATTTAAATTGAAGTTCAAGGGGATTCCAACCTTAAGAGCACAGTACTTGAGAAGAAAGCAGAAAAATCAGAAAAGCATAATGGTGAAAGTTTGAATGAAATTTTGGGGAAAAAATAAGAAAGTTATCAGTTTTTTGAAGTTGCAATCATTATAGGTATGAAATGGCTGAATCAGTATTGTCTCTGTGATGTAGTGGCGGACAACTTTCCCATTTGTTCCAACTATAAAAGATTACTAAAATGTCATTTTTTTCAAATATGTGTGACCCATGATGGTCTTTATTTTTAGAGGACCTGAAATAATATACATTTACTGAATAGGGACCCTTATGAATAGCGACCTAGATTTGTTTTGTTTATGAATAATGACGCTTTTCTCAAATTATGAATAGCAGTCCTTATTCAATTCAATTCAATTCAGAACTTTATTTCAGACTTGGCTGCACAAGGCCAAGTTCCATAAAACAAATGCTACATAGACATATAGTGAAAAGAGCAGAGTATAAACATGATGAGTATAATAACAAATCTTACAAACAGTATAACAAACTAAATTATACTATTTATGTACAATCTAAACTGTAATATATCAAGTGTATCTGTCAGATTTATAAAAGTATAGCGATCTAACTCTAAGATGTTTACCGTAACTGTAAGATTAACATAAGTACATGTATAACAATCTATTGAAGTTGTAATGTGTAACAATCTCAGCTCAATTAACCAGAACAATTAATTAATGATAACTATTATAACAAACAAGAACAGTCTACTGCAAGTTCATGAGAGGCTGGATAGTCCTTGGTAAACCCACAATATGATCAATACCCATGTGTCAGCAGGCTATTAAGCCGAAATTTCCAGAGGCCCGATGTGTACCTAAGGGAACTATCCGAGAGGTTCACTAATACCTTTATAATATGCTCAGAGACGTCTAATCTCATGATACATGAGATTTCGTAATACAGTCAGACATGCTGGGACATTCTACTCAGCAAACATTTGACTAGCACTAAAGTATCTAGGTACCCTTAGAAGCATTCTCATGGCATCATTATAGGCCACAGTAAGCCTGTGCAAACTGATCTTCTTAGAATTACAACACAGATTCGCAGTTTACACAGGTGTAAAGTGAGCCCCAAGTGACTGTGTCATTTATTTTTCCTTCAGAAAATCCCCAGGCGTGTCGGCATCCAATCTTGTGAACACGTTTATGAGCTTTGTCTTGACAGCTTGAATCCGTCCTGTGATGGCTTTCCCCACAATACCAGGCTTCCTCTTTGGTTGCCTTGGGAGTATGAAACACTGGCCACCTCTTCGCAGTTCGCACTTCCTGACTCTAAGGACTGTCGGGTCGAGACTTTCGGGCAGGAGCAGCAGCATCCAACCGCAACCTAAGTGACTTTGACTTTCGTATGTACACAAAATTTCACAGATTCCCTTTATTTCTCAAATGTTTAGGGACGTACAGTTCTGTATTGAGTTACCCCCAACACAGATGATGCAGTCAGGTGACTCGGTAACATTGTTGAAGGCTGGCTTTTACAGAAGCGCTAATGTGCCTCTGTATATAAGAGCACTAATGGAGAAATTTGTGGCTGCCCCTTTTTAGCCCTCTTCTTCAGGGGAACTTCTCGGGAAATTGCTTCACTTTTCCATGCAGAAGCCATGTACCAGCTCTTTGGTGACTTGTGGAATGCGATCTTTCCTTGATTTGCATGCGAGTTGCTTATGTCTCATCACTTTACCTCCAATCCCAAGAAGCCCGGCTATCTTCCTTGATCTTCTGCATTGGTCAAAAATTTGTACTGCTGCCTCCCTGTTTCAGTCATCCTTTTTCTCTGCATTTCTTTGACATTGTTTTGGAGTGCATGTGTTACTTCTGTTGCCAACACTGACTCAAGGTTTCGCTTTGATTCTTCTCCATGCTTCTCAAGCTCTGCAGCCCTTTTTGGTGTTGCACTTTTGATGATTTGATCAACTTCTTTTGCAAACCTCGTTGGTGATTTGGGAATGCTCTGTCTGGTTTTCACTGCTCGTCTGTATACAGATGCACGACTCGATCCTTTGTTAATTTCAGTAGCTTGGTCAGCTTTCTTGGTGTCTTCCAGATTTGTCCTCTTCTTGCAATCTGCTGTCTTCTTTCTATTTCAGCCCTGCTTTCTCTTCTCTTCTTTCTATTGTATTCTCTTTTTCAGATGCAGATGGAGTCATAAGTTTTGTCTTCTAAGGGTGAGCGAGCTCAGAGACTTCTTCCTTGTGCTCTTCATTTTGCTTATAGTCTTCCTTCGATCCTTCATCTTCTTGGAGACCCGATCTATGACATTATTTCCTTCTAGATCCATAACTTCCAGGTCCTTAGAAACCCTTAGAAACTTGACTTCTAATCACCTTATCTTGGGTCATTGTTTGACAATTTATATATTGGTGAGTTCTCTTGTTTGTAGCACTTTCCTTGCTGCCTCTGTACAGAAAACTGCATTGTTTCCGTTGTCAAAGAAGGCGTACGTCTGGATCTAACATCCAGACTCCCTTGATTGGACTACAACTGGAATTACAACAGGTAGTGTATTCGACTCATTGTTGTAATTTGGCATTGACCGTTTATTGTCAGCTTCCCTTTGGACACCTGTCGACATGCTTACATCAGCACTAGTGGCCTTTTCCTCCAACTTCATATTCTTTGGTTTGTGCACCACAGTAGAATGCTTCTTTTTGCGCGGTTTACATGGCTATTCTTGCAATTCCTTCCCAGATGTCCAGGCTTCTCCAAGCATGCGAAGCTAAGCCCCTGCATGAGGCATGCCTCAAAGTTTCTCGCAATGCTCTAAGTGATTTGCTGTCTTGCAGTACATGCAATTATCTGGTTTGACACACTTCTCGGTGAGGCTCGTGTTGCAGCTCTGCCTACCTAGTAACAGACTACGCCTTTGTCTATGCGCTCCTTGTTTCGTTGGAGCCGACCCTGTGATATCCTCATAAACAGGATTGTCGAGCACACCAGCTTGCTTGCTAACAAATCTCACAACATCTTGGAATGTTTATTTACCTCCTGTAAATTGTCTGCTGTAACTTTCCACTGAGATCGAATCTTGAATGAAAGCTTCATGACGATCATTCTTATCGTCTGGGAATTATTAATTTCCTGCTCAAGCTCAAGATGAAGATCTTTAGCAAAGTTACCCAGCTCGGTAAGGAACAAGGAGTATTTTTGTATAAACGCCTCACCGTCTTCTGCCTTCACCATAGGCCATGCAGTTGCCTAATTGCTCATCGCATCAAGAGCCAAGTACGGTACCTGTTTCCAAACTTTGCCTCCAATAACTACTTGGCCTTCATTAAAGATAAACTTTAGTACTGGTAATGCGATTGCATTGTGAAAGAAAAGGTGTGGAAAAGATCAGAAACAGTTGATCATGTAGCATGTAAGTATTGGTGTGCACTGCAAGGTTCTGGAGTCATCAAAATCATAATAAATTTGACCGAGTCTTGGTAAAGTAACAAGCACTGTACAAAGAAAGCTGTATATGGGACAACACACATGGTGTCGGGGCTGGTACTACCTTGATTTCCTTGTCTTTCTATGCTCATTACGCAGCCAGTATACATTTTCTTTCAGATTTTTTTGGCACATGTCATTTATTTGTAATCTTGAACATTCAGTGTAAGTTTCGTTTGATTCTGTGAGAATTCATTTTTTTTTTTTTTTTACCAGAACTCAAGTTTATCTTTAAATTCTGCATCGGTTGGTCACCAAACATGCAGCTTCAGACAATTTCATTCGCTTGGCCTCTTGTTTACTGCTCCAGGAAATATATCTTGTAAAAATAATCTGTTGCTGTTGACTCGACGTGTTCATCAAAGGCCCGCTTAAATGTGTGGTATTGCAAAGGGTTCCCATCAAATGGCTGAACGTGTCTTTGAGGCAATGCTGACTACATGTACCATTCTGGTAACAACTGAGTAAGGTTGTTTTGTTGCCTCTGTATTTCCATCCAATTTCCTGCAGCAGCATCGATCTTGCCTTTCAGCACTTTTTCCAAGTATTAAATCTGGTTCCTTAATCTGCTGCATGCCTGCAGATCTTGCCTTATTCCATATTCACATTTGTTTGTACATGTATTTGTGATATTACCATGCATTCAGATTTTTTTTTTTTTACCACAGTATCTTTTACATTTAAATTGCATTACCAGTACTCAGCACAATCTTAAATTCTGGTGAGAGATGGGGCGAGTGACGGTGATCAGGGAAGGAAACAAAAGACACCGATCAATGAGACTTATGGGAAACTGATACATTGAGGACTGTATGCTGTATTCTGTAGACTTGTGGATTAATGTAGACATTAATCCACATTTGCCACTCTCTACCCAGTTATAAATTGGTAACGAGCAAATTCATGGGGTTATAAATGGAGGGCCGTCAAAAATAACAGCAGTAATGCCCATGATGCTTCAATGGTTGAACGTAAACAAAACCATTAGTATTTCAAATTTCTAATAAAGATATATGTATCGGTTTAAAAACAACCATTTGTTTTGTTTATACATTTACTTAAACTAACTTTTTGTTGATGATGCATACTTGAAAAACTCTGTTTGCTACCTTCAATATATTTCTTGTAAACTCTTGAAATCCTTTCTTGGTGAGAATTGGTAACTAAATATAGTTCGTTATGTAAGTACAGAGAGTGAGACATTTTGTCTGCAATATAATCATGATTGCTTCATTGATTATTGTCTGGTTTTCCCCAAAACCCTTTTGGAGCTCTCTCTCTATCTCTCTTTGCAGTTCATTTATTTAATTCTTGTATTTTGAGTTTATATTATAAGTGGCTAGTTTTAATGGAAGACAAGGTTCAGAAAATATACGGACAGTATTACATTTATGTATTAGGTGAATAGATATGTGATTAGTCCTTTAGATCTTGAAGAATTTGTTTTCTTCTTAAGAATTGTACTGTGATGTGTTTCAACATCAAATGTTTGTGTTACTCTTTAAAGAATATGTTGTTTCCCTCAAACCAAATGTTCTCGTGAATGTATTTTTGTAAAAAATAAAGGATGCCTTCTTTACGGCATAACATTTTTGTATTTTGTTGTCAATATTTGTGTTTAGTTTCACAAGACCTGTATAGAAGTAAGTAATCTTCAATCAATTGAGAGAGAGAGAGAGAGAGAGAGATGGGGTGGGGGAGTAGGAGTGGATGAGAGATAGGAGAGAGATAACACCTTCAATAAACTCTCAGTTTTAGTTTCTAATTACGTTCAAGTACCTTCCTCTGGATTGACGCAGGTCTGATTTGACGGGCAAGTGCTCATAATTTGCAATTGGTTATATTTTTGTTTACGACACCCGCTCCTTGAGACACCTTGAGGCATGAACCGGATATTGCACAATCCTTCTATTTCACATTTTTTCATTTTCCTTTCTCCCCACCCATTTACCCCCTCTCCTCTCCTCTTTTGATTATTCCTGGCTCTCTCTCTCTCTCTCTCTTTCTCTGCATTCCCACTCCAAGCCAAATCCATTTTCCTTCCGTTCCGCTAAGTTTCTCATTTCCTCTCTTTTCGTTAACTTAATACCGTACGAAAAAAGTATTGTAGACGTGAATCTGTCGCATTTCTTGTTTTATTTACAATCGACAATAGCATGAGTGTGACGAATCATAATGTGTGATCTAAATGTGGGAGGTTTAGGTGGTGATGGAGATTGTGATCGTAGTGCACTGGTAATATCAATCAAAAGAAAGACAGTTACAATTTCAAAGTTGAAATAACTGTGCAAGAATTGTCCTATGTTCGGTATTTATTATTGTTCATATTTTGTGAAGTAGTTATAAATGTAAGACATAATTGATAATGCCCTAATATTGTTTATAAAGTTTATCATATTTGCGATGCCGTACGTTATTAAATGCAATTGTCTAATAGACTTCATGCCAGCTATTTATTCATATAAAAAATGTCGCTGATATTACTTTTGTAATCTTACATGAGCTCTAGCAACACTTACATAACCTCATTTTTCTTCTTCGTATAAATATATTGCGAAAATCCTAGCAGACCTCTTTTCCTGAAACAAAAATATTTCTAATCTCGATATTTGCGGAATGGTTTCATGTTACATGTATTTATATTATCATAATATTAGTTACCGGATATATTTTCAATATTTCATAGATGTTCGTAGATGTAGTTCACGGATATCAACCGACACTGATATTGATTTTTTTTTGTTATAGTCGTTTTTTTTCCTTTGAAAAAAAAACTTGTTTGGATCAAACTCTGTCGAATTAAAACGAGGTGCAAGTTTAATAGTTTTATATATGATTTAAAACTCGTTACTAAATACATAAACTTTGAATCTAATGACCGTCTTTATTTTCAATATCTTCCTTTCCTGTTTATTTGAAATAATATATATTTTGTACAGGATCATCTATTAACAATTTTTAATGATCCGTCCACTTATCAAAATTATGGGATCAACTGGCACGTATTACATACGATGTATTTGTTTCTGACTGATGTGTGTGCACAACAACATGTGCCCCAACCCTTGAATATTGGAGGCTTATCGAAGACGACGCCCCTATCCCTACCACTTAACCACTTTACAAACCGCCATACGTGCAAAATGGACTGCTACTATTTCGTCCCAGAAAAAAACGAAACCGAGAATTGTCGATGTTTTATCATAACTTTATAATAACAATTATAATTAATAAATGACACATATTTGTAAAGCTTAGATCCTCCTCTTTTATTTTATGCAACTCATATGATGCATATTTCACGCATGAGTGATTAAAATCAATTTGAGGAGAGGAAACTTAAGAGTTGACAAAAGTCCGTTTTGTTGACGATCAGCCAGGCTGCATCAAGTCTTTCGTCTTCTTTGTGCATGGCTGATCGTCAACGAAATGGTATGATCATCTGAATAAATATATATTCTATAGGAACTCAGTGTAATATTGCTCTGGCTCCTAACTATTACGAGCCAGAGCAAACAACATTGAGTTTTTATTGGAAATATATTTATTCAGATCGTAATATCTCAGCCAATACTTAACATATTTACTTGGTTTTCGACTTTTGGACTTTACTTTTGATGCTCTTTCTAAAAATGAAGGACAAATTGAGAAATTCTAAAAATTGATTTTTATGACGTCACAGCTTCGGTACTCTGTATCCCTAATACTACCGACAACTTCCTGCTAGTGTAATACTATCACTACTACAAGTTACTTCTACTATACAGTGCGTCCCAGAAAGAAAAAAAACGAAACCGAGAATTGTCGATGTTTTATCATAACTTAATCATGGTTATTATGATTAATAATTGACATATATTTGTAAATCTAGATCTTCCCTTTTCATGCAATGCAACTATTATGATGCATATTTCACGCATGAGTGATTAAAATCAATTTGAAGAAAGGGTACCAAAAACCCCCAAAATTGGCGGACGTTTTCTGAATTTCAAAGAAAGAAAAAATCACATTTTTAGAAAGTTCATTTTCTGCATTTTCTTCAACTAAAAATTTATTTTTATCACTCATGCGTGAACTATGCATCATGTGAGTTGCATCAAATGAAAGAAGGGGATCTAAGCTTTACAAATATGTGTCATTAATTAATTATAATTGTGATTAAGTTATGATAAAACATCGATAATTCTCGGTTTCGTTTTTCTGTACATCTATTACTACTACTGCGACTTCTACTACAACGACGACTACATCAGTACGTGGCAAAACTCGATATAGAGACCATGTCACGCCAGAGCTCAAACCCACGACCTTCGTATTTCCAGTCAAGTAATTACAAAATCTGGACAGTGACACCTCTACCATAAGTGGGCTGTGCCATTAATTACTTGTATGATTGCAGTCGGCCAGCGGATAGTTCCACCTCGTGTGCTCCTGGTCATCAATCCCCATATTTCCCAAATAAAACCCTATAGCACTGAAGATAAGTGTAGGGGTAAGATCACCGGAATGATCAACATTGATCTCATGTAGGTATCTATTGATTGCTGTCCAGTAAGCATCGTGAACGTGCTGTCGATGCTTTGCGATTTCGTACTTGAATCGCTTCCAAACGTGCTCCAGGTTTAGCCCTCCAATCGCAACGCACGGGACGACGAAGAACATGATTTTCTGTGAGCTGATCATAACATTGAGGAAACGTAATATGGGGAGGTTCCGTTGGTCAATATTTTTATCACTGAAAAAGAGATAATTCCAAACAAGATGAGCGGTTATTCCCCACGTCGCAACAACCATGGTGAAAGCCATCCATGTCCTGATGAGTCGACGTAGTATGTTGTACTGCGCGTAAAATCGGGATATTCTTTTGCGCACTCGATCGATATTTTTAACCGATGCTTGATCACGGGCAAAAGCAGAAATCTGACGCACTTCACATTCAAACGAAAGACGTTCGATATAGATGAGATAACAGAAACAACCATAAAAGATATAGCCAAGTAAAGCACACCAGTGTGTTATTTCTTTATATATTGTAAGGGAAGAGCAAGATCGAAAATAGTAGTCATTGGCAAAGCGAAGCACGGCATTTGTTACCGGCCATGCAAGAAAGAAAATCAGTCGAAACCAGGATAGACCTTTGGCGCCAAAACGAGAATTCCTCAGAATCGCTACGCGTGTCGAAAGAAAGGATCGACATAGTGGATATCCTTCTCGATAACGGCGACCAAGGGTCAGGTAGAGAATTCGCGCGTAGAAACACCAGAAAGGTATGACCATGATTTGAAATAGGTACGTGAAGTATGCAACAAGATGAAGAACTTCTTCTTTCTTGCCCCAGTAGAAACTCATGTAGCTCTGAAAGTCATACGTCATCAGGCAGCACGGTAGTAGGAGATACAAGAAGGCGCAGATGTTGGACGTTATCACCCAACCTGTAGAAGATAAAAAGAATATATTAATATGAATATGGTGAATCATGGATTTGTTTTTCTTACTATTACCTAGACCGAATAAGAATTTGTTTTTCTTTCTTGTGATTCTTGCTCTGATATTATGCCTATTCACTCGGGAGTTTAATTAAAAGTATCATAGAAAAACAGGTCTGGGAAGATATAGAAGTAAGGGAAGAGAGGGGTCTACTGAAGATGCACTTTGACGACCCTGACGCCCAAATCATGCCAATGCTGGGTTTGGACAGTGTTGTTTTGTTGATCGAGCCATTGAAATGAAAATGCTGATTTCAAATCCAATTTTTAAAAAATGCAGGAAGACTGTAAGATCAATAAGCATCATTTTTGGGGAAATAGTGCCTGTGTGTTAAAGAAACCAATGGAGATAGACTTTCGTTGAATAGCATTGCTAGATAATGCAAAATAGAGAGCAATCCAGTCAACCAGCCATTGTCATCCTCTTCTAAATTAGATTGTCATGATAAATCAATGATAATCAATGAAGAACAGTGAAACACTCCATACAATTTCTAATTTGCCCAACATACATTTGTCTTTGAAATATCGACACTTACATTTTCGGTCTTGAGCCCATGCTTTCGTTGACCGATCTCTGACGTCGTCGTGGCTGTCGTGACTGTGGTCATTTTTGTTTCCGTGTTTATCGAAGTACTCTTGCGAGGAACTTTCATCCGAGCCTTCCTGCTGGTCTCTGTCATCATTGTTTGTCAATGCTTCCTCAAGGACAGTGGAGATTGGTAATATTTCCGTGGGTGATTTGGTTCTCCGCAACGGACTCCATAGGCCCAGGAGTCCCAGGGTGACTTCGACGACGGGTGGTAACGGGTAAGTGTCTCTCCAACGACTTGTAAGACGTCTCTTATTTGATTGAGGATACGTGCTCGATTCAATACTTGAACTATCAAATAGATGCTCTTCTATCAGAGGAGTAGTTTCATCACGATGAATAGACAGAGAGTAATGATTATTCATGATGGGATTTACTTGATATTACGATGAAGGAGAAGGGTCGTCTGGATATAGAGATTCCAATGTCTAAAGAGTGTTTTTAATCTGTTCAAAATCACCTTCGTAGCCCTATTAAATAACAACAGGTCCAGCATGGCAGAATGTTATTCGTCAGTACCATCATCTCAGGAGGGCTAATTAAAACAATGTCTCAATAGTTACAGTTTTCCACACCCAATGAAAGGCTATATCACATGAACATGATAAGAGCGAGTGCAATTGAGGAACGGCAATAACGTCGTATTTTTTTTTACTGTAAGACAGTCTTCACTCTATCATTCCAACCCATAACTCATACCGAGAACCAATCACATCGATTCTTCCAGGTGAATGCAGTTTTCACATGAACATAGAATTATTGCACTTGAAACCCTTCTGCGATTGGATCAGGGAGATCAGACAAATAATGTCACCTCCGTGATTGGATATAGTATTCGAGTGCTATAAATAGTTACTGGCTCTGAAGTAATACGATACATAATTACGGTATAGAGACATAATGTCTCGTTTCCCCCCTGCGAGGTGCTGCAAGTTTCGCTTCGCGTATGTCCTTATCAAAGAAAATCATCTCAACTACGAAGCAGAGATAATTCATCTTGGTTACGATATGTCATGAAAGTTGGGGAAGTACATCGGACATTGTTATTAATCAAGAATCCTTAATACTTCTTTTCATGTCCTTTTCCTTTTCTTTACACACATGTGCCGTGGTCGACTGGTTAAGTCACCGGACTGTCGATCACAAGGTCAGCGGTTCGAGAGCCGCCGCGGCACTAATAGGGACTTTTAGATTGAGTGGACGAGAACGGTGTGAACGTCCGCTGATCATGCGTGTCAATGGCAAGCCGTTTCAACATTTTATTCCTATTTCTTGATATCGAGAATTACCAACGCTTTACAACTGAAAATCATTTCTTGATATAGAGAATTCAATTCTAGATATCAAGAAATAAGAATAAATGTTAAAACGGCTTGCCATAGACACGCATGATTAGTGGACATTCACGCCGTCCTCGTCCACTCAATCTAAAAGTCTCTAATGTCCTTTGGCAAGACATTGTTTGACGACATTGTTTGACATATTCTGCCACACTCAAGCCAGTTGATGTTAATGGGTTCCTGGCAGGAATTAATTCTTTAAAATGCTAGAGCGCCGTATTGGCAGCACAGCTAAAGCTGGAGTAATAATCTCCGAGTGTTCTAGGACACCTACCCCTGGACATCCACTCCCGGATAACCACCCCAGTCAACTACCCCCTAGGAAAACTTACCTCTAGGGCAACCACCATCTAGGACGACTACCCCCTGGACAACTACCCCCCGGACAACTAACCCCTTGGACAACTACCCCTAGGACAACAACCCCCGGACATCTATCCCCGGGTCAACTACCCCAGGGCAACTACCCCCAGACAACTAACCCCTAGGACAACTACCCTCGGACAACTACCACCCGGACATCTACCCCCTAGGCTAGTCGGCCGGGGGAGGGGAGGTGTCCTCGTCATGAAAAATCCTTGTAAATTCACATTATCCATGTTTTCAGGCTTCCTGGATTAAGATAAGCAACATTATTACTTATTGCACATAATTATGCTAATTAGATTATTATGCTTATTTGGCTAATTATACTACATATACATGGAATACCTTCTCATGAATTAATGATTAGTCTTTCAAAAGTGATTTACAATGTTGCATTGCAACATTTTTAGGCTTTATAGGTCAACAATGAAGTCCATACATTGTACATGTGCTAATTATGATATTTAAGACAATTGCATTAATTGGAATATAAAAAAAAAACTGTTGTCATAAATGAATTCCTCGTCATAAAAAACCCTTGAAATGTCGTATTATCCATGTTTTCAGGCTTCCTGGAATGAGATTAGCAACATTATTACATATTGCACATCTGCTTATTAGATGATTATGCTAATATGGCCAAGCTGACAACCAAGCTGAATTTACTTCAATACCGATCTAGAACACAAATCAACAAAAAAACCTTGTACTTATCAACTTTCCAGGTCTGAAAAAACTTCTACAGGACTAATATAACTTGCAGTTCCACTGACATTTTGTTTAAGGGAGAGGGGG